>JAMWET010007229.1:0-10000 GCA_024036415.1 Prochilodus magdalenae
AGGAGAAAAAAAAAAAGGGGGGAGGGAAGAAAGGGGGAAGAAGAGGGGGGGAGAGAAAGATGGGGGGGGGGAGGAAGGAGGGGGAGGAAGGGAGGAAGGAGAAGGAAAAGGAGGAGAGGGGGAAAGAGGGGGGGGGGGGGGGGGGGGGGAGAAGGGGAATAGGAGGAAAAAGAGAAAGGAGAAAGAAAGGAGGAGAGTAAGATAAAATGGAAAGGAGAAGTGGTAAAAAGTTAAGAGGAGATAATTTAGAGAAAGGAAAGGAGAGGGGGAGGTGAAGAAGGGTGGGGGGGAGGGTGGAGGAAGAATGTGGGAGAAATAGATAGGAAAATGGAAAGGGAGAAGGTATAGAATTAGAGGGGAAAAGTTAGCTCTAGGAAAAAAGAGGGGGAGAGGAAGAGGAGGAAAAAAGTAAAAAAGAAACGGTAGCACTAACAGCCCCCCACCCAAACAATGGGGGTCCATCCAATTCATTAGGAGATATAATAACGGATTACCATGTTAAGTCAGCTGTACACCTCCACCAAACAAGCACCAGCTGCGGTCGGCAGCATGTCTGGAGTTTCTGATGGAGGCCACATCAATGTTCACTCAGACTTGCAGTTGGGCCGGATTTGGTGGATGCCTTCCCTGACATGTTGCACGTGAGAATTCCCTTTAGACTGGGATTTTATCCACTGCTGGTAGACCCGTATGACCGTACGCCTCCTACACCTGCATATTCATCTACACTTCCTTCCACCAGGGTCTTTGGCCACGGCCCACATGCAGTCCCTCCTTTTAGCCATCATTAACAAGCTTCTCTGGGCGTTTTCCACCATGGACGAGACATTCCCTGCAACCCGTACCACTCTTCCCATCTTGGTCCCGTCGCGAAGGTATGTAATAAAGCCCCATCATCCTCGTGTTGCCGTCCCTCTGCAGGAGCCTGAAGTTATTAACTACCACCAAGGTGGCACTTTTTTTGTCCCGTGGTCCTTGTCATACCGGATTACTCCCATGCCACTTGAATCAACTGCAGAAACCAGATTATGAATCAGATTATTAAATGCTAAGTGCCTTTTTTATGGGCATATTGCGGTACGTTAACAGAATTATTAGAACTGCCTTAATTACAATATTTTACAGCTATGCTTAAACGTAGCCCGTAATCTGATTCATGGCAAGGTGTACTCGGATTATAGATACCTATCTTTTGTTTAGCATGTGGTGGGAAGTCTGTAACTAACCCAACCCTGCTCTGAGAGACTTACAGCTTTGAGGCTGTTCAGGTCAAATTAAGACCTCTTACAGCTGGTCTATTAAAAGCCATTAATGCAGCTCACAGCGCTGCTGCAGCCTGCTGTGCGTACAAGGCAAAGACACAGTGGGAAATGTTGCTAGACTTTTCATGTTGCCAAGGCTATATATTCTGTATTATCTCGTAATTTATAGGCAGCATATGTGCTTTCAGATTACACAGGGAGCACTGTAAACGGAGATAAGTGCTTGAGCTCACATAGAACGAAAAAACTTCCCCTCACTTTACAGTACACTTGAAGTTTGGAGAGTTTTGCACACGCATATATGAATATCCATTGCTCTTTTCTCCAATAGGGGGCAGCAGTGAGGTAGGGGATTTCTGGCTGGGTCATCCCGGGTTCTTACTTCCTTCTCCCGCAGTCCAGAGACATGCATTCAGGCCAACTGAAGACCCCCTAGGTGAGTGTACCCTGGCGGCCTGTCCAGGGTATGTTTCCTGCCTTCCACCAAGTGAAGGCCTGGGATAGCCTCCAGCACCCGCCACAACCCAGAACGATAAACTGGGATTGGGATACTGGGATTTCTCCGATAGGCTAGCACATCACTCAAAAGGAGGGTCTCCAGTTCGATTCCCCGAATCGACAGTAACAAACTAAATGTCCTGAGCAAGGCATCTAAACCCCCAATCGCTGGGGGGGCATTAGGGCTGCCCATCGCTCCAGGCAAGTGCGCCCCCTAGTGTGTGTGTTCACTAGAGAGCATGGGGATTAATGCGGAAGACAAATTCTTCTCTATGCAGCACAAATGGCAGGAAATGGCTCAAGGTGAGTGCTGTCCAGGAGGTGTGCTGGCTTCCACCCAGTGGGAGATGGGATGGGCTCCAGCACCTGCCACGCCCCAGAAGGATAAACAGCTTAGAAGATGAAGAAAGGGATTTCTCCGATTGGCTAGCAAATCCCACAAAGTGCTCTTCAAAGATCTTCAACTGACCTGACTGCAGGTCTGGGAACTGCCTGAGGAAGCCGGAGCACCTAGAGGAAACCCCCACAGGTACTGGGAGAACATGCAAACCCCATACAGGAAGGACCCCGGATGACCCTGCCAGGACTGTAGACTGGGATTGTATCCACTGCTGGTAGACCCGTATGACCGTACGCTTCCATACACCTGCAGATTCAGCTACTTCCTTCACAATATGGTCTTTGGCCACGCCCACATGCAGTCATTCCTTTAGCCAATCATTAACATCTGCTCTGGAGTGTTTTCCACACATGGAACGAGACATTCCCTGCACTGTAGCCCCTCTTCCCAATCTATGGATTCCAATACTCACACCCTGCAGGGCTTTATAGGCCCATCGTCCTCGTGCAGCGCCCCCGGAGCACCTGGAGGAAACCCCCAAAGGCACTGCGAGAACATGCAAACCCCATACAGGAAGGACCCCAGTTGAATTTAATAACGTAAGCTGTCTCATTGCATCTGCTAATCTTATCAGAGATCGTTCTATGCGAGGTAGAACGTTCCTAGTACCGGCAGATTGACACTGTGTGCTCTATTCTATTAGAGTCTGCTGAAGATCCCACACAGCACCGTGCTCACGGTTCCCTCTTCACTTCATGCCAGTGCCACCATAATTTCCTGTCCATAATGACAAAAATGGACACTGTGAATGCACTCCTCTTACCCCACCCTCTCCACCCGTTCTCCGACTGGTTATTTCCACGCCCGCTTGCTTTCAGGAACAGCAACTTCGTTTTTGTCCACCCAAACAATTCAAATGTCCACCCAAAGATGGCATCCTCTGCTAAAGAGCAGCTTACTGGTGAACCCGGCCCTCTGAGGGGCTGTCTTCAGCATGCACAGCATACAGTTCGCTGTGAAATGTGTCTGGGACAGATTACCACAGGGCTTCCTCTGCTATCACCATGTTGGGATATTGCCACGTCGTTTGGTGGTTGGAGAAAGAGCCGCTTGTTGACTGACAGCCAGCACGGCACGTAGATAATCTTATCGTTCCCATCTTTGTATCTATGCTAGTAATACAGGGGTGTAGTCTGTGGTGGTCCTACGCATCCATTTAGCATAGGGGTGTGTAAATAACTGCTTAGGATAGATAACTGCTCTACGTTCTACTGAAAACCCAGCACCTGATTCTTCTGACAGGTCATGATTCCGCACCAGCAGTGCGTTTTATGGAGCGTCGGGAATACCAGGGAACAGAGAACATACATACATGTGTGCTCTATGGCCGGGTGGAGGTCAGGGCCTTGCTTTGTGCACTGGTGTGCGGTCATGTTGGAACAGGAAGGGGCCGTCCCCATATGGTCCAGAGTCTCTTGGTCTGCTGAAGCATTAGGAGTTCCTCTCACTGGAACTAAGGGGCGGAGCCCAACTCCTGAACAACACCCCCACATCATAACCCCACCTCCAACAAACTTTACACTCGGCACAATGAGGTCAGAGGTCAAACCCAG
Source organism: Prochilodus magdalenae (assembly GCA_024036415.1). Lineage (NCBI taxonomy): Eukaryota > Metazoa > Chordata > Actinopteri > Characiformes > Prochilodontidae > Prochilodus > Prochilodus magdalenae. The sequence goes on from JAMWET010007229.1 coordinate 3,714, forward strand.
ATTTGTCCATCAGATTGCCAGACGGAGAAGCGTGATTGGTCACTCCAGAGAACACGTCTCCACTGCTCTAGGGTCCACTGGTGGCGCTTCACACCACTGGATGGGATTTTGGGATTGGGGCTGAAAGATTTCCCGTGTCATCCTGGAGTTGGCTTGTAGTTTTCCCAGATGTCAAAACTAAACGAACCTCAGGCTGCTGTTTCAACACGCTCACGATTTTCGTTATCTGCTCACCGTAACACCTGAAATCTGAGCAAAAACTGCAGCTGCCATATACCTGTACCCTCAGCTCCTCAACAAATGCACATGTACCGCTCTGGATGACTGATATTTCCAACAATGGCCCAATAGAAAATTAGGATCCTCGACTCCGGGAGGACCCCGAATACCAATTCTCCCATAATGCAGTGGTAAAAACGAAGGGTTTACTACACGGGTCTGTAAAGGTAGCACAGACATCCATACACACATGCACTCACACCGAAACCATCATTAAAGCAACCCCAGGAGCACTGTACCTCCGAAATGGGGCGGCGGACCACACAGCAGCACCACAGCCTGCCCTTCTCTCACCGACACTGGACCTCTGGCCTTGCTGCTGAAATTCTGCAAATCTGAAAACAGCACAGAAAGCACATTAGTGTCATTACGCTGCTCCCATATCACCGAGGGGTGACCGCCCGGGGACCGCACACCACTCAGCTCACATACAGCACCAGTCAAAAGTTTGGGCACACCCAACTAAACGGATGTAGTCTGTGATCAGAAAGACTCTACAGGCTCACACTGAACAGCTCCACCTGCTGAGAGTCTGAACCAGTCCGTATCCTGCTACACCACATCTACTCCTGATGTACACAGTATGAACCTCCTCCATATCTCCACCTCTAATATATATTTAGTGGTGTAAAAACTTTGATCTTTTTCTGCACAGTGTAAAAGCTCTAGTTCTCCTTTCAGGTTAGTGAATATTCATGATGGGCCGACCAATAGGATCGCTCCAAACCTGCTTTGTAATAAACCTTGTTCTATCAGCTCCACTGCAGGGTAAGGAAGCTGCTCCATCCTCCTGTACAGCTCCACTCTGGAGGGGGTTAAGGTGGACTGTATAATTCCATAAGAGGGTTTTAAGGTGGACTAAATAATTCCATGAGATGGTTTTAAGGTGAACTGTATAATTCCATAAGAGGGTTTTAAGGTGGACTATATAATTCTATGAAAGAGTTTTAAGGTGGACTGTATAATTCCATAAGAGGGTTTTAAGGTGGACTATATAATTCTATGAGAGGGTTTTAAGGTGGACTGTATAATTCCATAAGAGGGTTTTAAGGTGGACTATATAATTCTATGAGAGGGTTTTAAGGTGGACTGTATAATTCCATGAAAGGGTTTTAAGGTGGACTGTATAATTCCATAAGAGGGTTTTAAGGTGGACTGTATAATTCCATAAGAGGGTTTTAAGGTGGACTATATAATTCCATGAGATGGTTTTAAGGTGAACTGTATAATTCCATAAGAGGGTTTTAAGGTGGACTATATAATTCTATGAGAGGGTTTTAAGGTGGACTGTATAATTCCATAAGAGGGTTTTAAGGTGGACTATATAATTCTATGAGAGGGTTTTAAGGTGGACTGTATAATTCCATAAGAGGGTTTTAAGGTGGACTGTATAATTCCATGAAAGGGTTTTAAGGTGGACTGTATAATTCCATGAAAGGGTTTTAAGGTGGACAGTATAATTCCATGAGGGCTATTTCCAAGTTTGGTGTCTTCACTTTTATTCTACAGTGAAGCTTTAAGATACACACAAGGAGAACGTTCTATGAGGCGCCAACTCTAACTTTTGACTGGCACTGTACAGATACAGCATCGCTATGAACAATTAACATGGGGAATATAATAATTAAAAATCTAATCTAATTAAGTGAAAAGTTTTTCTTTCAGATAGTCAGCCCCTACACTAACACTGACTTTACTTACTGTAAACCGCTAAGATATGATAATCAATTCACAACAAAAACTAGGAGCTTTAAGGGGGAGTGATAATAAATTATCCAGGCACCAAATTAACTTCACACCAATTAACAGCTCCACAACAAATAGTTCAGCACAACATTTCCTTATTCTGGAGTCGGAGTGGAGGATGTACCTCTGAAGTTAGTGAGTGATGGGCTTTAAAACCGTATCTGAAGGCAACGCAGCTCGCTTTTCCCCTTTACGGCGGAGTGGAGCCGTCACTGGGGTGAATATACACTCACTGTGAAGACCAGAGCTGTACTAATAGCTGCACCCAGAAGGAGTCAACCAACCAACAGGAATGAAACTTGGTGGGAAGGTTCTACAACCTGGGACATGCAAACCAACAGCCACACTTGTGGACATCCAGCGAGCAGTGGTGTCCTCCATGAGTCATCCTGTTAGTGCAGCACCATCGGCAGACGGCTGCACCACGCAGGACTACATGCACACAGACCGTTACCACGACTGTCCTTAACACCACGTCACCGTCACCAAAGACTGCAGTGGTGTCGTACCAGACTGTCATGGAGTGACTCAGAATGGCAGCGGGTCATCTTCAGTGACGAGTCCCGCTTTAGTCTTGGTGGAGACGCCCAACGAATCCGTGTGTGGAGGCACCGTGGTCAGCACAGAGATGAACGGTTTGGTGTCACACATCCAGAAGACCTGGTGTCCCCCCACCTCCACCTCTACCACACCATCTGCAGGAACTGTGTGAGGATGTTCAAGCTGCATGGGATGGATTATCACAGGACACCATTAGGAACCTCTACAGCTCCATACCGAGACGTCTGGCGTGTTGGGTTAGCAAACACGGCGGCCCGACGCCATACTGAGAGACAGACTTCTGTATGTGTAGCTCAATAAATATTGATCATATCAGTCTAAATTTATCATCAGTTATTGATCCTGGTCACCTTCATCTTCCTTCCCAACACACCCAAACTCCCACACCTCCTTCTGGGTGCAGCTGTTCCTTTGACAATGAGTATAAAGGCTGTGCTACATGAAAAGTGCAGGTGTAAGAAATATTAAGACTGTTCTACGGGCATGCGGTTGCGCCAGCCATGCGCCACCAATTAGCCACAAACGCAAATACCCTCAGACTCCGGTCTCACCTGAGAATACCTGGCTGCTGAATTTTAAATGATGCTATGTTTGTTGATGCATTGTGCAGAGGCTTTCTTACAGTGCTCTGGTTTCCATTTTTGAACAGAGAGGCAGAATTTATCTGGAGTCATTTATTGAGCACATGTTTGTAAATGGCATCAGCGTCAGACCAGGAGACATGTTTTAGTAGCTCGTCAGGCTGATCCACAGAACTACCCATGTTCAGTAAGCTTGTGTATGGACATAACATGAAAATGGTCTAGGACAGCATACCGTAGCGGACAAATGGTAGTGTGTGACAGAGAAACAGCAATAGTCATAACTATAATAATAATAATAATAATAATAATAATAATAATTATTATTATTATTATTATTATTACTATTAATATTATTACCATTCTAATGATAATAATAAAATTATTATTATTATTAGAATGATGATGATGATGATGATGATGGTGATTATAATAATAATAATAATAATAATAATAATAATAATAATAATAATAATAATAATAATAATAATTATTATTATTATTATTATTATTATTATTTTAATCATTCTAATAATAATAATAATAATAATAATAATAATAATAATAATAATAATAATAATATGTATACTAGGTCACAAGCACCTTCTAAAGCACTAACGAGCACATAAAGGACAAGGGTCTCACTATCTGGCAAACAACAGGCCACTGTTACCTTTGTTTATGTGTATTAACAGCTTATAAATAAAGTTTATATGATCTCTAAGTAAGGACTTTACTAGGTACACCTCCGTGTATCTACACTCTGTCTCCACTTCATCAGCTCCACTGTCCCTATACAGTTCCAGACTGTAGTCCATCTGTTTCTCTGTATACTGTATTACCCTGTTCTTCAATGGTCAGGACCCCCACAGGACCACCACAGAGCAGGTATGATGTGGGTGGTGGATCATTCTCAGCACTGCAGTGACACCGAGGTGGTGTGTTAGTGTGTGTGGTGCTGGTGTGAGAGGATCAGACACAGCAGTGCTGCTGGAGTGTTGAGACACTGTGTCCACTCACTGTCCACTCTATTAGACACTCCTACCTTGCTGGTCCACCTTGTAGATGGACAGTCAGAGACGATAGCTCATCTGCTGCTGCACAGTGCAGTGTTGGTCATCCTCTAGACTGCCCCCACAGGACACTACCCACAGGACGATGTTGGCTGAATAGTTTTTGGGTTGGTGGATGATCCACTCACACCAGCACCACAGACCACTAACACACCAGCACCATGCCAGTGTCACTGCAGTGCTGAGAATGATCCTCCACCCACATACTACCTGCTCTGTGGTGGTCCTGTGGGGGTCCTGATCATTGAAGAACAGGGTAATACAGTATACAGAGAAACAGATGGACTACAGTCTGGACCTGTACACCTACAGAGTGTCCTGTATGGTCAGTGGAGCTGATATAAGGGACAGTGAGGAGGTAGCTCCGTTCCTTTATAAGGAAAGACTAATTATAAGTTGGTACCAATACTACGGCTAATAATAACGATAATAACAATCTTAGAAGATCTACAGCACTTCTGATACATGCAGCTCCTCCACGTACTCCACAATGGAAATGTAAGCGTCACATGGATAACTGAAATCACAGATCCCAGGATTAACCGGGACTAATTAGAACTGTAGGCTTTAACAGAGGCATTGCAATGCGGACCAGGAGTTTCAGCAAATCCCTAATCGCAAGTTCCATTGATGGTTATTAATCTTCAAGCAGGCCTGCAAGAACAGCGGGGTGCGATGTCCGAGCTCTACTCACAAGCAAACTCCACTTTAGCCTCGCGGCTGAGGATGGTTCCGAAGGTATTAGCTGCGATGCACTGGTAAGATCCCCCGTGTTTAGTTGCCTCAGGGTTATTGATCAAAAGGTTTCCCTCCACCACAGTGTAGTTTAAATCCGTGTCAACGTTCACATCTTTTCCGTTGAACTTCCACCTGCGGAACCAAGATCAACATTTCTGTTTCAGTGCAATGCAAACACTGGGCATGCAAATGTGATAGTAGCGGTCATGCTACGGCAACCTATGAAATGTCCTACCAGTCCAGACGCACCGGGAATTCCATTGATTTGTCTGCACAATTAAACAGTCTATTTACACAACCAGCCAAAAGTGGAGACACGGCTCCTCATAGAAGGTTCTCCTCATGTTAATCTTATGTTAAGTCCTCAAACTATAAAATAGCCCTCATGGAATTATCCAGTCCACCTTAAAACCCTCCCGAGTGGAGCTGTACAGGAGGATGGAGCAGCTTCCTTACCCTGCAGTGGAGCTGATAGAACAAGGTTTATTACTAAGCAGGTTTGGAGCGATTCTATTGGCCGGTCCATCATGAATATTCACTAACCTGAAAGGAGAGCTAGAGCTTTTACACTGTGCAGAAAAAGAGATCAAAGTTTTTACACCACTGAATATATATTAGAGGTGGAGATATGGAGGAGGATCATACTGTGTACATCAGGAGTAGATGTGGTGTATCAGGATATGGACCGGTTCAGACTCTCATCAGGTGGAGCTGTTCAGTGTGAGACTGTAGAGTCTATTTAGATGGGTGTCCCCAAACTTTTGACTGGTAGCGCATAAACAAAGTCGTTCTGAGTGGGTTCGGTTCGAAACTCTGCATTCTAGAGCCACTTAACGAGTCTGAATCCTTCACAGTGGTGGAGATGGTAACCAGGCGTCCGTAGGAAGTCATTGCATAACATGGTTATGAATATGCTGGAGGACGTCTGAGACGCTGTTTATGATACTTATGTGAAGGTGTCCAATTAAAACAGATTTGTATTTGCATTTGTGTTGTAGACCTGGAGACCCCTGGTTCCCATCACCACCACTGTGTCTCTGCAATCAACACTTTCACACCAAACCCACTCGGAATGACTCTGTTTACATCTTAATCATGGAATTATGCAGAAACCTTCAGTAGGTAATCAGTGGAACTCCCCTTGGGGGTGAAAGCTGCGCTATGCATCACCTTCTAATCATTATCACAATATCTGTCTCCACATTACCGATGTTTCAGTATGCGGTATGCGAGTGAGAAGAAGCAAATGGCTGTACTGACAGCATCCAGATTAGAAGTTCTTTAAGGCGTTCATGTAATTATATCATAA
>JAMWET010007229.1:15000-17500 GCA_024036415.1 Prochilodus magdalenae
TGGTATTTACATCGACACTGGGGGAACCCTGTAGATAGTTCCCTGTCTATACTCTCCTCCCATTTATTGACGCGTCATTGGTGAAAAAGCTGCACGGTTCTAGTTTTCTCATTGGCTGTGGAAGGAACAATGGCGTCATTAGCTCGTCCACGCCTCTGGCATGTGTGATAGCTCTGATGGCATACGGTCCATAGGCCATAATGAGCCTGGAGAACCTGAACGACTCAGACAGAAATGTGGCATAGCTGCAAACCTGGCATGCACACGTCTCAGGCAGGTATGTAAAGGACCACAGGTGTGGTCTGGTTACATGGGAGCATGCACACAGGCTGAGGACGGCCCAGAAAGACCACCAGTAGACAGGACTGTTTGACCCCCCCGAAAGTACAAGCAGATCCCACCGATTTCCTGTCCACCATCCAGACACACGTTCATTACACACCCATGCCTCTGTTGCTTAGCAGAAGGACGTGTGGTGTCAAGGCACCTGCTACTGGTCCTGCTACCGGCACCCAGCCACCCTCACCTTCGTTTGCAGTGGTGGCATGAATGAGAAGCCTGGGCTGCTACCGGAACCATTGCCTTTAGTAACTGATCCAGGTTCTGTTTGGGATCCTATGACAGTATGGAGGACATGTGGTGAGGACTTCAGTCCTGCATCTGTGGAGCCACACTCTGCCCCAGTAGTGGTGATATGAGGGACGCCAGCAGCTCAGCGATGTGTGCAGGACATCCTCTGGTGCCTCTCATGGCAGGGCTTACTACCAGGCATTCTTCAGCAGGATAATGCTCGCCCACACACAGCAAGGGTTTCCCAGGAACGTCACACTTCCTTGGCCTGCCTGAACGCCAGATTTATCACCGGTTGAGCACTTATGGGACCAGCTGGGGACACCAGCTTTGGCAACCTACGGGTGTTCAGGAACAACAGCTTGCACCAGCTGTGGGCAAATGTGTCGCAGGATGTCATATGGAACCTGTAAGCCTCCATGCCCAACCGCATCTCTTCTTGTATCTGTCACAGGACGTTCAGGGGACCCAGGTGCAGAGGGGAAGCGCCGTGGGGAATGGGTATAAGGTAAACCCAGAGAACCAACAGATCAAAGGTGTGACAAAGCAGTGTTGCTTGCCACCCCCTTAAATCCTGTACCAAGCACACAATTACCCCAGGGAACTCTGTGATTTTTGAGTTTTTGGATTATCAGTGCCTCACTGCCATCGCCCCCTGCTGGTGGCCGGCAGCACAGGCATGAACCCTTACAGTATCCAGGCTAGAGGTGGCCCCAGAGGGCACTAGAGCCCTACTTTGAGTTGTACAGTGACCCATTAAAGTTTCTCCCTTCACTCTAATACTGTGATCACTGACATGTATCATCATCATTATATTCACAGACATCGAAAGATTCACTGTAGTTTCCAGAAACTCCTTCTTCCTGGTGTCCAAGTAGTTTTTGTCTGTAAGTTATTTTATTAAGAAACAGCAAAGGCTCAGTACCGCAATCGCAAAATATCTGGCGAGAGGAATAAAGAAGAATGACTGATGAGGCCAGATTTAACAGATCGTAGCTTCGCACCACCTTTCATTAACTTAATATCCCAGTCAAAACAGCCAACAGACTACAAATGATCATGTTTTCTGGAGACGTTTTGTCAGAGAATATCAGGTATGTTTTACCTGATATTCTCTGACAACTTCTCCAGAAAAACATGAGCATTTGTAGTCTGTTGGCCTGTTTTGCTGGGATAATTAAAGTTAATGAAAGGTGGTGCGAAGCTCTCGGTCTGTTATCTGGCCATCATCATCCCATTCCTTCCTTTATTCCTCTGCCAGATATTTTTTGCGATTGCGGTACTTGAGGCCCTTGGCTGTTTTTCTTAATTAGTATACCTTAACAGACAAAAAACATACGGCCCCAGGAAGCAGTTTCTGGAACTCATTGAATCTTCTCGATGTGTGAATATAATGATGATTATCATGTCACTGAGCACAGTATTAGAGTGAAGGGAGAACTTTAATGGGTCACTGTACAACGTCAAAGTAGGCTCTAGTGCCCTCTTGGGCCACCTCTAGCCTGGATACTGTAAGGGGTCAGCCTGTGCTGCCGGCCACCAGCAGGGGGCGATGGCAGTGAGGCACTGATAATCCAAAAACTCAAAATCACAGAGTTCCCTGGGGTAATTGGTGCGGTACAGGATTTAAGGGCATGGCAAGCAACACTGCTTTGTCACACCTTTGATCTGTTGGTTCTCTGGGTTTACCTTATACCCATTCCCCACGGCGCTTCCCCTCTGCACCTGGGTCCCCTGAACGTCCTGTGACAGATACAAGAAGAGATGCGGTTGGGCATGGAGGCTTACAGGTTCCATATGACATCCTGCGACACATTTGCCCACAGCTGGTGCAGCTGTTGTTCCTGCACACCCGTAGGTTGCCAAAGCTGGTGTCCCAGCTGGTCCCATAAGTGCTCAACCGGTGATAAATCTGGCGTTCAGGCAGGCC
>JAMWET010007229.1:22500-113610 GCA_024036415.1 Prochilodus magdalenae
CCCAGTGTTCACCCAGGAGCCCAGCGACAGTGTGTTCCCGCTGACTGACCAGGACAATAAGATATTCATCAACTGCAAAGCAAAAGGAAATCCGATGCCCCATTACAGGTAAATATGCTGGAGCTTATTGATTATGCCTTTCAGTGGACGAACACTGATCTGCTGATTAGGTTTCCTGTGTGTGTGTGTGTGTATACATGTATAAGCACATGTTGCTAAATATGATATATGGTTATATATTATATAGGGTTGCACCGTATGACAGAATAATAAGCTCCCCGGACAAAAACATGAGTCACCTGTATCTGAATCTACCTGATAGCCTGCAGATATCTCCAGGAGCACCAGCAACAGCTGGGACGGGATTGGGCATGGCCTGGACAAGGTTCTGGATGTAGCCACATCAGTGTTCAGACACTCTTACATCAAAGAACTGGTCAGTTGGTCCAGATTTGGTGGATGCCTTCCCTGGCACAATTCCGAGGAGAATTCCCTGTAGACTGGGATTTTATCCACTGCTGGTAGACCCGTATGACCGTACGCTGCTTCCATACACCTGCAGATTCAGCTACTTCCTTCACACTATGGTCTTTGGCCACGCCCACATGCAGTCCCTCCTTTTAACCAATCATTAACATCTACTCTGGAGACTGTTTCCACACATGGATCGAGACACTCCCTGCACTGTAGCACCTCTTCCCAATCTATGGATCCCGTCACTCACACCCCAGAGTGGTTTATAGCTCCATCGTCCTCATACAGCGCCCTCTGGAGGAGCCTGAAGTTACTACTACCACCATAAACGTGCAAGGTGATAAACGTGCAAGGTTTTTGTCCGGTGGGCTTATGATATAATTACATGAACGCCTTAAAGAACTTTTAATCAGGATGCTGTCAGTACAGCCATTTGCTTCTTCTCACTCGCATACCGCATACTGAAACATCGGTAATGTGGAGACAGATATTGTGATAATGATTAGAAGGTGATGCATAGCGCAGCTTTCACCCCCAAGGGGAGTTCCACTGATTACCTACTGAAGGTTTCTGCATAATTCCATGATTAAGATGTAAACAGAGTCATTCCGAGTGGGTTTGGTGTGAAAGTGTTGATTGCAGAGACACAGTGGTGGTGATGGGAACCAGGGGTCTCCAGGTCTACAACACAAATGCAAATACAAATCTGTTTTAATTGGACACCTTCACATAAGTATCATAAACAGCGTCTCAGACGTCCTCCAGCATATTCATAACCATGTTATGCAATGACATCCTACGAACGCCTGGTTACCATCTCCACCACTGTGAAGGATTCAGGCTCGGTAAGTGGCTCTAGAATGCAGAGTTTCGAACCGAACCCACTCAGAACGACTTTGTTTATGCGCTACCAGTCAAAAGTTTGGGGACACCCATCTAAATAGACTCTACAGTCTCACACTGAACAGCTCCACCTGATGAGAGTCTGAACCGGTCCATATCCTGATACACCACATCTACTCCTGATGTACACAGTATGATACTCCTCCATATCTCCACCTCTAATATATATTTAGTGGTTGTAAAAAACTTTGATCTCTTTTTCTGCACAGTGTAAAAGCTCTAGCTCTCCTTTCAGGTTAGTGAATATTCATGATGGACCGGCCAATAGAATCGCTCCAAACCTGCTTAGTAATAAACCTTGTTCTATCAGCTCCACTGCAGGGTAAGGAAGCTGCTCCATCCTCCTGTACAGCTCCACTCGGGAGGGTTTTAAGGTGGACTGGATAATTCCATGAGGGCTATTTTATAGTTTGAGGACTTAACATAAGATTAACATGAGGAGAACCTTCTATGAGGAGCCGTGTCTCCACTTTTGGCTGGTTGTGTAAATAGACTGTTTAATTATGCAGATTCCAAATCAATGGAATTCCCGGTGCGTCTGGACTGGTAGGACATTTCATAGGTTGCCGTAGCATGACCGTTACTATCACATTTGCATGCCCAGTGTTTGCATTGCACTGAAACAGAAATGTTGATCTTGGTTCCGCAGGTGGAAGTTCAACGGAAAAGATCTGAACGTTGACACGGATTTAAACTACACTGTGGTGGAGGGAAACCTTTTGATCAATAACCCTGAGGCAACGAAACACGGGGGATCTTACCAGTGCATCGCAGCTAATACCTTCGGAACCATCCTCAGCCGCGAGGCTAAAGTGGAGTTTGCTTGTGAGTAGAGCTCGGACATCGCACCCTGCTGTTCCTGCAGTCCTGCTTGAAGATTAATAACCATCAATGGAACTTCCGATTAGGGATTTGCTGAATCTCCTGGTCCGCATTGCAATGCCTCTGTTAAAGCCTACAGTTCTAATTAGTCCCGGTTAATCCTGGGATCTGTGATTTCAGTTATCCATGTGACGCTTACATTTCCATTGTGGAGTACGTGGAGGAGCTGCATGTATCAGAAGTGCTGTAGATCTTCTAAGATTGTTATTATCGTTATTATTAGCCGTAGTATTGGTACCAACTTATAATTAGTCTTTCCTTATAAAGGAACGGATCTACCTTCTCACTGTCCCTTATATCAGCTCCACTGACCATACAGGACACTCTGTAGGTGTACAGGTCCAGACTGTAGTCCATCTGTTTCTCTGTATACTGTATTACCCTGTTCTTCAATGATCAGGACCCCCACAGGACCACCACAGAGCAGGTAGTATGTGGGTGGTGGATCATTCTCAGCACTGCAGTGACACTGGCATGGTGCTGGTGTGTTAGTGTCTGTGGTGCTGGTGTGAGTGGATCATCCACCAACCCAAAACTATTCAGCCAACATCGTCCTGTGGGTAGTGTCCTGTGGGCAGTCTAGAGGATGACCAACACTGCACTGTGCAGCAGCAGATGAGCTATCGTCTCTGACTGTCCATCTACAAGGTGGACCAGCAAGGTAGGAGTGTCTAATGGAGTGGACAGTGAGTGGACACAGTGTCTCAACACTCCAGCAGCACTGCTGTGTCTGATCCACTCACACCAGCACCCCCCACACTAACACACCACCACCACGTCGGTGTCACTGCAGTGCTGAGAATGATCCACCACCCACATCATACCTGCTCTGTGGTGGTCCTGTGGGGGTCCTGATCATTGAAGAACAGGGTAATACAGTATACAGAGAAACAGATGGACTACAGTCTGGAACTGTATAGGGACAGTGGAGCTGATGAAGTGGAGACAGAGTGTAGATACACGGAGGTGTACCTAGTAAAGTCCTTACTTAGAGATCATATAAACTTTATTTATAAGCTGTTAATACACATAAACAAAGGTAACAGTGGCCTGTTGTTTGCCAGATAGTGAGACCCTTGTCCTTTATGTGCTCGTTAGTGCTTTAGAAGGTGCTTGTGACCTAGTATACATATTATTATTATTATTATTATTATCATTATTATTATTATTATTAGAATGATTAAAATAATAATAATAATAATAATAATAATTATTATTATTATTATTACTATTAATATTATTATTATTATTATTATTATTATTATTATTATAATTATAATCACCATCATCATCATCATCATCATCATTCTAATAATAATAATAATTTTATTATTATCATTAGAATGGTAATAATATTAATAGTAATAATAATAATAATAATAATTATTATTATTATTATTATTATTATTATTATAGTTATGACTATTGCTGTTTCTCTGTCACACACTACCATTTGTCCGCTACGGTATGCTGTCCTAGACCATTTTCATGTTATGTCCATACACAAGCTTACTGAACATGGGTAGTTCTGTGGATCAGCCTGACGAGCTACTGAAACATGTCTCCTGGTCTGACGCTGATGCCATTTACAAACGTGTCCTCAATAAATGACTCCAGATAAATTCTGCCTCTCTGTTCAAAAATGGAAACCAGAGCACTGTAAGAAAGCCTCTGCACAATGCATCAACAAACATAGCATCATTTAAAATTCAGCAGCCAGGTATTCTCAGGTGAGACCGGAGTCTGAGGGTATTTGCGTTTGTGGCTAATTGGTGGCGCATGGCTGGCGCAACCGCATGCCCGTAGAACAGTCTTAATATTTCTTACACCTGCACTTTTCATGTAGCACAGCCTTTACACTCATTGTCAAAGGAACAGCTGCACCCAGAAGGAGGTGTGGGAATGCGGTGCTGTTGGGAAGGAAGATAAAGGTGACCAGGATCAATAACTGGTGATAATTTAGACTGATATGATCAATATTTATTGAGCTACACATACAGAAGTCTGTCTCTCAGTATGGCGTCGGGCCGCCGTGTTTGCTAACCCAACACGCCAGACGTCTCGGTATGGAGCTGTAGAGGTTCCTAATGGTGTCCTGTGATAATCCATCCCATGCAGCTTGAACATCCTCACACAGTTCCTGCAGATGGTGTGGTAGAGGTGGAGGTGGGGGGACACCAGGTCTTCTGGATGTGTGACACCAAACCGTTCATCTCTGTGCTGACCACGGTGCCTCCACACACGGATTCGTTGGGCGTCTCCACCAAGACTAAAGCGGGACTCGTCACTGAAGATGACCCGCTGCCATTCTGAGTCACTCCATGACAGTCTGGTACGACACCACTGCAGTCTTTGGTGACGGTGACGTGGTGTTAAGGACAGTCGTGGTAACGGTCTGTGTGCATGTAGTCCTGCGTGGTGCAGCCGTCTGCCAATGGTGCTGCACTAACAGGACGACTCATGGAGGACACCACTGCTCACTGGATGTCCACAAGGGTGGCTGTTAGTTTGCATGTCCCAGATTGTAGAACCTACCCACCAAGTTTCATTGCTGCTGGTTGGTTGATTCCTTCTGGGTGCAGCTATTAGTACAACTCTGGTTTTCACAGTGAGTGTATATTCACCCCAGTGACGGCTCCACTCCGCCGTAAAGGGAAAATGCGAGCTGCGTTGCCTTCAGATACGGTTTTAAAGCCCATCACTCACTAACTTCAGAGGTACATCCTCCACTCCGACTCCAGAACAAGGAAATGTTGTGCTGAACTATTTGTTGTGGAGCTGTTAATTGGTGTGAAGTTAATTTGGTGCCTGGATAATTTATTATCACTCCCCCTTTAAGCTCCTAGTTTTTGTTGTGAATTGATTATCATATCTTAGCGGTTTACAGTAAGTAAAGTCAGTGTTAGTGCAGGGGCTGACTATCTGAAAGAAAAACTTTTCACTTAATTAGATTAGATTTTTAATTATTATATTCCCCATGTTAATTGTTCAGAGCGATGCTGTATCTGTACAGTGCCAGTCAAAAGTTAGAGACGGCTCCTCACAGCAGGTTCTCCTTCTGTGTACCTTAAAGCTTCACTGTAGAATAAAAGTGAAGACACCAAACTTGGAAATAGCCCTCATGGAATTATACAGTCCACCTTAAAACCCTCTCATAGAATTATATAGTCCACCTTAAAACCCTCTTATGGAATTATACAGTCCACCTTAAAACCCTCTTATGGAATTATACAGTCCACCTTAAAACCCTCTCATAGAATTATATAGTCCACCTTTAAACCCTCTTATGGAATTATACAGTCCACCTTAAAACCCTTTCATGGAATTATACAGTCCACCTTAAAACCCTCTCATAGAATTATACAGTTCACCTTAAAACCATCTCATGGAATTATATAGTCCACCTTAAAACCCTCTTATGGAATTATACAGTCCACCTTAAAACCCTCTTATGGAATTATACAGTCCACCTTAAAACCCTTTCATGAAATTATACAGTCCACCTTAAAACCCTCTCATAGAATTATATAGTCCACCTTAAAACCCTCTTATGGAATTATACAGTCCACCTTAAAACCCTCTCATAGAATTATATAGTCCACCTTAAAACCCTCTTATGGAATTATACAGTCCACCTTAAAACCCTCTCATAGAATTATATAGTCCACCTTAAAACCCTCTTATGGAATTATACAGTCCACCTTAAAACCCTCTCATGGAATTATTTAGTCCACCTTAAAACCCTCTTATGGAATTATACAGTCCACCTTAACCCCCTCCAGAGTGGAGCTGTACAGGAGGATGGAGCAGCTTCCTTACCCTGCAGTGGAGCTGATAGAACAGGGTTTATTACAAAGCAGGTTTGGAGCGATTCTATTGGTCGGTCCATCATGAATATTCACTAACCTGAAAGGAGAACTAGAGCTTTTACACTGTGCAGAAAAAGAGATCAAAGTTTTTACACCACTAAATATATATTAGAGGTGGAGATATGGAGGAGTACCATACTGTGTACATCAGGAGTAGATGTGGTGTATCAGGATATGGACTGGTTCAGACTCTCAGCAGGTGGAGCTGTTCAGTGTGAGCCTGTAGAGTCTTCCTGATCACAGACTACATCCGTTTAGTTGGGTGTGCCCAAACTTTTGACTGGTGCTGTATGTGAGCTGAGTGGTGTGCGGTCACCGGACGGTCACCCCTCGGTGATATGGGAGCAGCGTAATGACACTAATGTGCTTTCTGTGCTGTTTTCAGATTTGCAGAATTTCAGCAGCAAGGCCAGAGGTCCAGTGTCGGTGAGAGAAGGGCAGGCTGTGGTGCTGCTGTGTGGTCCGCCGCCCCATTTCGGAGGTACAGTGCTCCTGGGGTTGCTTTAATGATGCTTTCGGTGTGAGTGCATGTGTGTATGGATGTCTGTGCTACCTTTACAGACCCGTGTAGTAAACCCTTCGTTTTTACCACTGCATTATGGGAGAATTGGTATTCGGGGTCCTCCCGGAGTCGAGGATCCTAATTTTCTATTGGGCCACTGTTGGAAATATCAGTCATCCAGAGCGGTACATGTGCATGTGTTGAGGAGCTGAGGGTACAGGTATATGGCAGCTGCAGTTTACGCTCAGATTTCAGGTGTTACGGTGAGCAGGTAACGGAAATCGTGAGCGTGTTGAAACAGCAGCCTGAGGTTCGTTTAGTTTTGACATCTGGGAAAACTACAAGCCAACTCCAGGATGACACGGGAAATCTTACAGCCCCAATCCCAAAATCCCATCCAGTGGTGTGAAGCGCCACCACTAGACCCTAGAGCAGTGGAGACGTGTTCTCTGGAGTGACCAATCACGCTTCTCCGTCTGCCAATCTGATGGACAAATCTGGGTTTGACCTCTGACCTCATTGTGCCAAGTGTAAAGTTTGTTGGAGGTGGGGTTATGATGTGGGGGTGTTGTTCAGGAGTTGGGCTCCGCCCCTTAGTTCCAGTGAGAGGAACTCCTAATGCTTCAGCAGACCAAGAGACTCTGGACCATTTGGGGACGGCCCCTTCCTGTTCCAACATGACCGCACACCAGTGCACAAAGCAAGGCCCTGACCTCCACCCGGCCATAGAGCACACATGTATGTATGTTCTCTGTTCCCTGGTATTCCCGACGCTCCATAAATTGCACTGCTGGTGCGGAATCACGACCTGTCAGAAGATGCAGGTGCTGGGTTTCAGTAGAACGTAGAGCAGTTATCTATCCTAAGCAGTTATTTACACACCCCCATGCTAAATGGATGCGTAGGACCACCACAGACTACCCCCCTGTATTACTAGCATAGATACAAAGATGGGAACGATAAGATTATCTGAGTTAAACGTGCCATGCTGGCTGTCAGTCAACAAGCGGCTCCTTCTCCAACCACCAAACGACGTAGCAATATCCCAACATGGTGATAGCGGAGGAAGCCCTGTGGTAATCTGTCCCAGACACATTTCACAGCGAACTGTATGCTGTGCATGCTGAAGACAGCCCCTCAGAGGGCCGGGTTCACCAGTAAGCTGCTCTTTAGCGGAGGATGCCATCTTTGGGTGGACATTTGAATTGTTTGGGTGGACAAAAACGAAGTTGCTGTTCCTGAAAGCAAGAGGGCATGGAAATAACCAGTCGGAGAACGGGTGGAGGGGGTGGGGTAAGAGGAGTGCATTCACAGTGTCCATTTTTATCATTAGGGACAGGAAATTATGATGGCACTGGTATGAAGTGAAGAGGGAACCGTGAGCACGGTGCTGTGTGGGATCTTTAGCAGACTCTAGTAGAATAGAGCACACAGTGTCAGTCTGCCGGTACTAGGAACGTTCTACCTCGCATAGAACGATCTCTGATAAGATTAGCAGTTGCAATGAGACACTTTACGTTATTAAATTCAACTGGGGTCCTTCCTGTATGGGGTTTGCATGTTCTCGCAGTGCCTTTGGGGGTTTCCTCCAGGTGCTCCGGGGGCGCTGCACGAGGACGATGGGCCTATAAAGCCCTGCAGGGTGTGAGTATTGGAATCCATAGATTGGGAAGAGGTGCTATAGTGCAGGGAATGTCTTGTTCCATGTGTGGAAAACGCTCCAGAGCAGATGGTAATGATTGGCTAAAGGAATGACTGCATGTGGGCGTGGCCAAATACCATAGTGTGAAGGAAGTAGCTGAATCTGCAGGTGTATGGAAGCGTACGGTCATACGGGTCTACCAGCAGTGGCTAAAATCCCAGTCTACAGTCCTGGCAGGGTCATCCGGGGTCCTTCCTGTATGGGGTTTGCATGTTCTCCCAGTACCTGTGGGGGTTTCCTCTAGGTGCTCCGGCTTCCTCAGGCAGTTCCCAGACCTGCAGTCAGGTCAGTCGAAGATCTTTGAAGAGCACTTTGTGGGATTTGCTAGCCAATCGGAGAAATCCCTTTCTTCATCTTCTAAGCTGTTTATCCTTCTGGGGCGTGGCAGGTGCTGGAGCCCATCCCATCTCCCACTGGGTGGAAGCCAGCAAACCTCCTGGACAGCACTCACCTTGAGCCATTTCCTGCCATTTGTGCTGCATAGAGAAGAATTTGTCTTCCGCATTAATCCCCATGCTCTCTAGTGAACACACACACTAGGGGGCACACTTGCCTGGAGCGATGGGCAGCCCTAATGCCCCCCCAGCGATTGGGGGGTTTAGATGCCTTGCTCAGGGCATTTCGTTTGTTACTGTCGATTCAGGGAATCGAACTGGAGACCCTCCTTTTGAGTGATGTGCTAGCCTATCGGAGAAATCCCAGTATCCCAATCCCAGTTTATCGTTCTGGGTTGTGGCGGGTGCTGGAGCCTATCCCAACCTTCACTTGGTGGAAGGCAGGAAACATACCCTGGACAGGCCGCCAAGGTACACTCACCTAGGGGGTCTTCAGTTGGCCTGAATGCATGTCTCTGGCCTGGGGAAGGAAGAAGGAAGAACCCGGGATGACCCAGCCAGGAATCCTCTACCCCACTGCTGCCCCCTATTGGAGAAAAGAGCAATGGATATTCATATATGCGTGTGCAAAACTCTCCAAACTTCAAGTGTACTGTAAAGTGAGGGGAAGTTTTTTCGTTCTATGTGAGCGCAAGCACTTATCTCCGTTTACAGTGCTCCCTGTGTAATCTGAAAGCACATATGCTGCCTATAAATTACGAGATAATACAGAATATATAGCCTTGGCAACATGAAAAGTCTAGCAACATTTCCCACTGTGTCTTTGCCTTGTACTCACAGCAGGCTGCAGCAGCGCTGTGAGCTGCATTAATGGCTTTTAATAGACCAGCTGTAAGAGTCTAATTTGACTGAAAGCCTCAAAGCTGTAAGTCCTCAGAGCAGGGTTGGTTAGTTACAGACTTCCCACCACACGCTTACAAAGATCAGGTATCTATAATCCGAGTACACCTTGCATAATCAGATTACGGC
This sequence comes from Prochilodus magdalenae, assembly GCA_024036415.1. NCBI lineage: Eukaryota > Metazoa > Chordata > Actinopteri > Characiformes > Prochilodontidae > Prochilodus > Prochilodus magdalenae. Next base: position 32,197 of record JAMWET010007229.1, read on the forward strand.
TACTTTAAGCATAGCTGTAACTATTTTCATTAAGGCAGTTCTAATAATTCTGTTAACTTACCTAATATGCCCATAAAAAGCATTTAGCATTTAATAATCTGATCATAATCTGGTTTCTGCAGTTGTTCAAGTGGTCATGGAGTAATCCGGTTATGACAAGACCACCGGACAAAAAATGTGCCACCTTGGTGGTAGTAATAACTTCAGGCTCCTGCAGAGGGCGCTACACGAGGATGATGGGGCTATACATACCTTCGCGACGGGATCCATAGATTGGGAAGAGGTGGTACGGTGCAGGGAATGTCTCGTTCCATGTGTGGAAAACGCTCCAGAGCAGATGTTAATGATTGGCTAAAAGGAGGGACTGCATGTGGGCGTGGCCAAAGACCCTGGTGTGAAGGAAGTAGCTGAATCTGCAGGTGTATGGAAGCGTACGGTCATACGGGTCTACCAGCAGTGGATAAAATCCCAGTCTACAGGGAATTCTCCTCGGAACTGTGCCAGGGAAGGCATCCACCAAATCCGGCCCAACTCTGCAAGTCTTCGAGTGAACATTGATGTGGCCTCCATCCAGAAACTTCCAGTACATGCCCGATCCAGTCACTGCTGGTGCTGGTGCTGGTGGAGGTGTTACATGCCTGACTTCAACACTGGTAATCCGTATAGCATTTCCTAATGAATTGGTGGGACATGGCCTGTGAGTTTGGAACTGTGGGTTATTGGGGGTACCCTTGGCGCTCTTCTGTCCCCCGTCATGCATTCGGCTCCTGCAGTAAACATCCTCCGAGTCTCTCTAGACCGAACGCTTTTGGACACAGAGAATTAGGAATTAGGCCGCTCCTCCGCTGCCTTGTTTTTCAGAGCACCCCGAGCTTTCATATTACACAATGGCCTGCTCTTCAGCTCCAATACCTGCATTCATACACCCACCTCATGGCATTTAGCTCCCCACCTCCCCTCCTCCTTAATGCCACTTGTGCCCTTGCGGTCATTCGGAAAGGTTATTTTCTTAAGCCCTGGCCTTATATTGGTGGGTAATAAAGGCATTTGCCAGTCAGTGTGGAGCGACAGGCTCTTTTATCCCTCCTTTTTCGGCTGCGAGTGTCTGCTGTGCCTGTGTGCAGCTGATTAGCGGGCCCTCAAAGTGCGCACCCCCCCCCCCCCCCCCCACACACACACACACACACACACATGCCACCGGCGCAATTTCACGCCATCGCACCAGCATTCTGCCACTCGGTTGCGTTTTCCAGCGGAATCGATGGCCTTAAGCACCTCGCCCCTCCCCTACCCATCAACTTCCCTGCAGGCTCCCACTGTCCCTCCCCACCCCCTCCATCCCCGAGTAGGCTCTCCACGGACTGTAGCATTCCATAAGCCATGAGCTCTGAGATCTGGATATGCGGTTTGGATGATCAGAGCTGTACTGTAACCATGGCTTGGTAGATGTTGGTGGCTGTTTTGGTGGGAGCCCTTCTTCTCTTTGAAACCATACTCTCTCAGAAATATAGGTTTGCGGATGGTTCTTGGTCTGGAGGTGCTGCCATAGTTTCCTTCCAGCCAAGTCGGAAATAAACCCACAGCGTCTGAGCCGAACAGTGCCCAACAGCAAACAGACCTGAGTTTAAACCTGACCTCCACCAACCAGGAACCCAGTACTCCACAAAACGGACCTGGGTTTAAACCTGAGCTTATAAACCTGACCTCCACCAACCAGGAAACCACAATACAGTGACCTGAGCACCACCAACCAACCCTGAGCTTAAACCTGACCTCCACCAACCAGGAACCCAGTACTCCACAAAACGGACCTGAGATTAAACCTGAGCACCACCAACCAACCCTGAGCTTAAACCTGACCTCCACCAACCAGGAACCCAGTACTCCACAAAACAGACCTGAGATTAAACCTGAGCACCACCAACCAACCCTGAGCTTAAACCTGACCTGACCTGAGTTACAAACCTGAGGCACCACCAACCACAAAACAGACCTGGGTTTAAACCTGAGCACCGCCAACCAAGGACCCAATACACCACATACAGACCTGAGATTAAACCTGAGCACCACCAACCAACCCTGAGCTTAAACCTGACCACCACCAACCAGGAACCCAGTACTCCACAAAACAGACCTGGGTTTAAACCTGAGCACCACCAACCAAGGACCCAATACACCACAAAACAGACCTGAGATTAAACCTGACCACCACCAACCAGGAACCCAGTACTCCACAAAACAGACCAGAGTTTGAACCTGACCACCACTAACCAAGAACCCAGAATTTCACAAAACAGACCTGAGTTTAAACCTGAGCACCACCAACCAAACCTGAGCCTAAACCTGACCACCACAAAACCGGGAACCCAGTACTCCACAAGACAGACCTGAGCTTAAACCTGACCACCACCAACCAGACCTGAGTTTAAACCTGACCACCACCAACCAGGAACCCATATTCCACAGACCTGAGCTTAAACCCAATATTCTAGATCGCTAATGTCCTCCACATTTAACCCATCCATGTAGCGACAAGCACACACACAAGGGGGCAGTGAGCACAGAGCGGTGGGCAGCCCTATCCACAGTGCCCAGGGAGCATTCAGGGTTTAGGTGCCTTGCTCAAGGGCAGTCGTGTCCTGTTGGTTCAGGAGATCAAACCAGTGACCTTCCAGTTACAAGGCTGGCTCCCTAACCTCCAGCCCAAACACCCGCCCCCTTTACAGCAGGACAACACTATATACATACTAACTACACATATTAAAATAAAGAGATATAAAAGAGATATATTAAATAAATACAAAATAGAGAGCATACAGAGACAGGAGGGGTCTGTAGAAATTCTCTGATATGTACATTTATGAGACGTTTAGGGGGATAGCTTTCTTCATGAGGGAGACGGAGATATCACACAATATTAAATACTGTGGGGTGTGCGAAAAAAGTTTTGAGGCAGCGCTGTTTTTTTTTGTTTAATTTTCCTGATTTACTTTTATAAAGCATTGATTGTTTGGATAAAAATTCCGTGTTTAGGGTCGTTGTCTTGTTGGAAAATCCAGCCCAGGCGCAACTTTAGCTTTTTGTCACTGATTCCTGGACATTGGTCTCCAGAATCTGCTGATATTGATTGGAATCCATGCGTCCCTCAACTTTAACAAGGTTCCCAGTCCCTGTACTGGCCACACAGCCCCACGGCATGGGACATCAGCATGATGGAACCACCACCAAATTGTACTGTAGGTAGCAGGTGTTTTTCTTGGAGTGCTGTGTTCTTTTTCCTCCATGCATAACGGCCCTTGTTCTGCCCAAATAACACAGCACCTTATTCCAAAATGAAGCTGGCTTGTCCAAATGTGCTTTAGCATACCTCTAGCGGCTCTGTGTGTGATGGTGGGCGGCGGGAAGGAAAAGGCTTCCTCTGCATCCACTCTCCCATACAGCATTCTCCTTGTGTAAAGTGTGCCGAATAGTTGAACGATGCACAGTGACTCCATCAGCAGCAAGATCATGTTGTAGGTATTTGGTGCTGGTCTGTGGGTTGACTCTGACTGTTCTCAGCATCCCTCGCTTCTGTTTATTCCAGATTTTTCTTGGTCTGCCACTTCGAGCCTTGACTTGAACTGTGCCTGTGGTCTTCCATTTTCTCACAATGTTTCTCACAGTGGAGACTGAATGCTCATGAAGGCATCACTGCCCACCGAATGTCCGGAGTCATGGCTGTGGTGTTAGTCAGGTGATTTCTCATGAAGAGGCTGAGAGAATTCCAAATGTGAAATGAGCACCCAACCCAAACCTAGATATAACGTGCGGAGCTGCCTGTTAGGTGAGGCCGGGTTAATGCAAATGAACGCCTTCCCTGTTTATGCTTGTTGCAAAATCTGCACGTTAGGCTCAGGAAGAATCGCCTCCCGGCACAGCATACCGTACGCATCTGCTTATGCAAATGCTAAAGATCTCAGCCGTGTCTGTGACATTAGTATGAGATCACACGTCTACAGTAGGAATCAATTCTTTGTGCTTGGAAAGCAAGCCACATTCACTGTTCTGGCCTGTCAGAGGATCTGAGCCCAGCTGGAGGGGGCCCGGCCCTGTGAGACAGCAGAAGCCTAAAGCAGGACCCACCGTGACACCCCCTAATCACGAGAGGCCCATTGTGCACCCCCCCGACACTTCTCCACGCCCTCCCTAGCGCTCCCCCTGCCGAACGCCTTTAAATCAGCACCTCCGAATGGGACTTCTCTCTCGTCCTAGCGCTGAGGAACAAAAGAGACGTCTGACTTTGGGACACGCTGTGTTCTGATCTCGGACGAGCTCTTATCAAGCCTCGTTTCGATCTCGCCGGGCCCTCCAGGCCCTTTAATAAGCGCTCCCTAAATTGACACTGATGGCGGCGGATCCAGCTGCTCCGTGCTCCGCTCCTCTGTCTCATTAAGAAATGAAGCGATGAAAAAGCTGTCGGGACCAGAGGGACCACGGAGACACGTCTCTGAGGCAACACCCGAGCATCAAACCGCGTTACGAGACAAAGGGATCAGGAGGGGCTGCCGAGAGAGACTGATTGAATTGGAGGCTGTTCCGTTTCCTATGTGCTCGTGGTTATAAGTGAAATCCCTCTTAACGGGATAAATCTACTGTACACCCACTTCCCATTTAGGGCATGTAGTCGACGCCCCCACGGGAGCGACTTCCAGGATGTAACTACACAGTCCCGTCACATTATTATGACCACACCCTACTTTCCATGGTGGCAGCACCTTTGGAACACTCTCAGTCCGTCCGGGTAGGAATCCATCCTTGCACACTCATACATGCCAATTCTCCTCCCAGGGGCGAAAGGGATTTTCCAGCAAGAGAGTGCAACATGGCAAGGCTGGTTCCGACATTGGTGGGAATTGCATGACCAAGACTTCCTGACTCCCTAATTCCCCAGACCTAATTGAGCATCTATGGGAACACCTTGATCATCGTGTTCGAATATGGACCCTCCCCCATGTACCCTCCAACAGCTGGGAGCTGCTCCAGATGTCTGTGACAACACTCCCACTCCCAGCCTGTCTAGCTGCTGTCTGTGCTGCACAAGCCGCTTACTCTGGATATTAGTTGGTGGTCATAATAATGTGACTCGTGTACTAATGACTACAATGCAATATACAGAATTAAGACAGTATGTGATTGCAGTAGAAGATATTCCAAAAAAGTGTTCCGCTGAAAGAGAGGGACCATCCGTTGAAATTTGAAGATGTCTGTTCGGACCTGAATGCCAGGACATAAGAGTTGGGATGCTCGTCTTCCATGCATCCTGAAGGATGGTAGGACTCGACGTGTGGATCAGGTTTTGACCATGGGTATTAGGTTAGGAGTAGAGTTTAAATCTGCTGAAGGAAAGTAAGACGAGGAGAATTCCCTGTAGACTGGGATTTTATCCACTGCTGGTAGCCCACGCTTCCATACACCTGCAGATTCAGCCACTTCCTCCACACTATGGTCTTTGGCCACGCCCACATGCGGTCCCTCCTTTCAGCCAATCATTAACATCTGCTCTGGAGCGTTTACCACACATGGAACGAGACACTCCCTGCACTGTAGCACCTCTTCCCAATCTATGGATCCCATCACTCACACCCCGCAGGGATTTATAGCCCCATCCCCCTCGTGCAGCGCCATCTGCAGGAGCCTGAAGTTACTACCACCTTAGACCCACAAGTTAGTGGTTCATTTTTTGCCCAGTGAGCTTTCAGCAGAACCTTCCCTCCATGTCTAAGTTCTTAGGTACTGCATCTTTTTGGGGGGTGTACAGGCTAGTACTGTACACCATCAAGGTGGGCCTAAAAGGTGTTTCAGCTAGTCAACAGATTTGGCTGGGATGAGGATAGTTCCCTGATTTGGGTTCTTCCAACGTCACGCTCTACATTCCCATTTGCAGTCTGGACCCTGGGCCCTGGTCATAGAAGGCTCCATACTAGTGTGATTGCTATGCTGCACAAATGTGGCTACCTCCATCAAACCTGCCACTATCGCATGATTAGAGGGAGGGCTGGGTCTGAATTGAATGTGTGCGGTACTGCTCCGGCTTTCACATGAGCACTGTGTTTACCATCACGGCTGTTACATGCTAGAGGTCGCTTGTGATTGAGGGCCTGCATGACGTTTTGTAATGGCGGTCGTGTGTATGTTGTGTAAACATGCCGACATGCTGCTGACTTTATAGCGGCTTATGTAATGTTCCACCGGCCCTTGTCTGAGTGTGGCTCGTCTGTAGGGACGTGCCAGGTCTTAATTCCCATTCCTGTCTTCTGTGTCACTGTGGAAAACTGATGGCTTTCAAAGTTCCAGCTGCCACAGTGATGGGTCAGGGTTGATGCCAGGGTCTTATACATGACAGTATATAACTCTGACCTTATTGGAAATATATAATATGAATATTCATAATGCTGTTAGGAACCATCAAACTAATGAAACCACTAAGCATGCTGGGAAGCTGGTTTGTAGTTCTACAGGTCCAGACTGTAGTCCATCTGTTTCTCTGTATACTGTGTTACCCTGTTCTTCGATGGTCAGGACCCCCACAGGACCACCACAGAGCAGGTATGATGTGGGTGGTGGATCATTCTCAGCACTGCAGTGACACTGACGTGGTGCTGGTGTGTTAGTGTGTGCTGGGCTGGTGTGAGTAAATCAGACACAACAGTGCACAACAGTGACAGTGTCCTGTGGGCACCGTCCTGTGGGCAGCCTCCTGTGGGCAGCGTCCTGTGGGCAGCGTCCTGTGGGCAGCGTCCACGTGGGGCAGAGTCCTGTGGGGCAGCGTCCCTGTGGGGCAGAGTCCTGTGGAGAGTGTCCTGTGGGCAGCATCCTGTGGGCAGCGTCCTGTGGGCAGCGTCCCTGTGGGGGGCAGAGTCCTTTGGAGAGTGTCCTGTGGGCAGCATCCTGTGGGCAGCGTCCTGTGGGCAGCGTCCCTGTGGGGCAGAGTCCTGTGGGCAGCGTCCTGTGGGCAGCGTCCTGTGGGCAGCGTCCTGTGGGCAGCCTCCTGTGGGCAGCCTCCTGTGGGCAGCGTCCTGTGGGCAGCCTCCTGTGGACAGCGTCCTGTGGGCAGCGTCCCTGTGGGGCAGAGTCCTGTGGACAGTGTCCTGTGGGCAGCATCCCTGTGGGCAGCCTCCTGTGGGCAGCCTCCTGTGGGCAGCATCCTGTGGGCAGCGTCCCTGTGGGGCAGAGTCCTGTGGGCAGCGTCCTGTGGACAGCGTCCTGTGGGCAGCGTCCTGTGGGCAGCGTCCTGTGGGCAGCGTCCCTGTGGGGCAGAGTCCTATGGAGAGTGTCCTGTGGGCAGCGTCCTGTGGGCAGCGTCCCTGTGGGGCAGAGTCCTGTGGGCAGCGTCCTGTGGGCAGCGTCCTGTGGGCAGCGTCCTGTGGGCAGCGTCCCTGTGGGGCAGAGTCCTGTGGAGAGTGTCCTGTGGGCAGCGTCCTGTCCCCACTGACAGGGGGTTAGCTTAGCAAGGCATCTAACCACTAACTGCTTCCTGTTTGCCGTGGATAGGGCTCTCCACCACTCCAGCCAAGTGTGGTTACTACCCCCTAGTGTGTGTGGGTGTGGGTGTGTGGGTGTGGGTGTATGACTACATGGGTGAGGTAAACGTGGAGGCAAATTCCTCAATGGGCAAGCACAAACAGTCGACGTGGGGTCCCCATTTCTTCTCTTCTTTCCTCTTCTCTTCTCCTTTTTTCTCGTCTCTTTTCCTCTCTTCTTTTATTTCTTCTCTTCGTCTTTCCCCTTCTTTTTTTCTTTCCTCCTCTATTCTCCTTTCCTCTCTTCTCTTTTTTCCTCTTCTATTCTCCTCTCCTTTCTTCTTTCTCTTCTCTGCACCTTTCCCCTCATCTTTTTTCTGCTCTCCTTATCTCATCTATTCTTTTCCTCTCTTCTCCTTTCCTCTCTTCTCTTTTCTTCTTCCTTCTTTTCTTCTTCTTCTTTCCTCTTCTCTGCTTCTTTCTTCTCTTCTCTTTTCTCCTCTTCTATTCTCCTTTCCCCTCTTCTCTTTTCTTCTTTCCTCTTCTCATCTCTTCTTTTCCTCTCTTCTCCTTTCCTCTATTCTCCTTTTTCTCTATTTTCCTTTCCTCTCTTCTCTTTTCTTATTTCCTCTCCTCTTCTCTTCTCTTCTCTTCTCTTCTCTTCTCTTCTCTTCTCTTCTCTTCTCTTCACCTTTCCCCTCATCTTTTTTCTGCTCCCCTTATCTAATCTATTCTTTTCCTCTCTTCTCTTTTCTTCATCCTTCTCTTTTCTTCTTCTTTCCTCTTATATACTCTTTTCCCCTCTTCTCTTTCCCTCTCTTCTCTTCTTCTTTGCTCCTCTATTTTCCTTTCCCTTCTACTCTTTTCTCCTTTCCTCTTCTCATCTCTTCTTTTCCTCTCTTCTCTTCTCTTCTCTTCTCTTTATGTTTTTAAGGAAGTTCTACTCTTGGGCCTTGGTTCCCCTCATGCTCTTATGGTGGTTCCCTGTTTAAGCCTCTGTTCCTCTCTATGGTTCGTCCTCCTGCTCTAAAGGAATTCATTCAGGCATAGTGTGCTCATTAGGGGTCTGGACCAGGGGCCTTCCTGCAAGGCCCCTGTGGGGTGAAGTTGCTAAATGAGGAAATAATTAAAATACTTACTGTTCCACGTTTTCAATTTACATTTTACAGTATTCAGCATGACCATCTTTATTATTATTATTATTATTATTATTATTATTATTATTATTATTATTGTCACAAATTATGTTACACTATGTTATGGATTTCAAGCGCGTTGTCGATATGGCCAGTAGTCAAACCCACCTTCCCGTCGTGTGTTTGCCTGCAAAGGGAACGTAATGAATCTCTGAACCGTTCTCTTGATGAAGAGTGTATTACCTATAATGATAAAAACCTGAAGTGTGCTGCTGCATGTCTGCCTAATATCTTATGGTATCATATGTGCACACAGGAATATCATACATGGTTTTTGTTTTTCTGTCCCCAGAGATCAGATATTCCTGGATCTATAACGGCCGTCCGAGCGTGCTCATCCGAGATAACCGGCGCTTCGTGTCTCAGAGGACGGGGAACCTTTACATCGCGAAGGTGGAGCCCTCAGACGTGGGGAACTACACGTGCGTGGTGAAGAACATGATGACCAACGCCACCGTATACAGCTCACCGACCCCGGTGGTGCTGCGCAGAGACGGTGAGGGTCCTCAGTGGGATAGCTGGTTTATCTTGGGCAGTCTAGCACAGCGAAAGCCCTACCAGACATGAATCAATTGGCTTGAGCGTGACCTTGTTTGTTTTGCCATCGCTTGGAGCTCCAGCGTTTGCAGTCTGCTGTGCGTGTGGGTGTGTGTGGGGGTGGGGGTGTGAGTGTGTGTGTGCATTCATGGCTGACTGAGAAACTGCTTCTGTTTAGCATTTGCACGTCTTGGTGGGACACGGCCTTCCTCACAAACAGAAACAGGCACACAGATGCAGAACCTGATAGTCCTGTATAGTGCTCTACTCTACACTGTATACGCCCCCTGTGTGTGGTATACGGTACAGTACCAAGTTCTGACCAACAGTGTGGTATGCTAATACAGTCACATGACCAGTTACCTCACATTTACCTCAGAGCTGGTATTACTGTATCCACTGTTTAGAGCTCCAGTACACCATGAAGATAGCTCCACCTGTACACTAGAACCTCTGACTGGAGTAGAACACCATCCGGGTATCTCCAGTACACCATGAAGATAGCTCCACCTGTACACTAGAACCTCTGACTGGAGTAGAACACCATCCGGGTATCTCCAGTACACCGTGAAGATAGCTCCACCCGTACACTAGAACCTCTGACTGGAGTAGAACCCCATCCGGGTATCTCCAGTACGCCATGAAGATAGCTCCACCCGTACACTAGAACCTCTGACTGGAGTAGAACACCATCCGGGTGTCTCCAGTACGCCATGAAGGTAGCTCCACCTGTACACTAGAACCTCTGACTGGAGTAGAACACCATCCGGGTATCTCCAGTACACCATGAAGATAGCTCCACCTGTACACTAGAACCTCTGACTGGAGTAGAACACCATCCGGGTGTCTCCAGTACACCATGAAGATAGCTCCACCTGTACACTAGAACCTCTGACTGGAGTAGAACACCATCCGGGTGTCTCCAGTACACCATGAAGATAGCTCCACCTATACACTAGAACCTCTGACTGGAGTAGAACACCATCTGGGTATCTCCAGTACACCGTGAAGATAGCTCCACCTGTACACTAGAACCTCTGACTGGAGTAGAACACCATCCGGGTGTCTCCAGTACACCATGAAGATAGCTCCACCTGTACACTAGAACCTCTGACTGGAGTAGAACACCACCCGGGTATCTCCAGTACACCATGAAGATAGCTCCACCTGTACACTAGAACCTCTGACTGGAGTAGAACCCCATCCGGGTATCTCCAGTACACCGTGAAGATAGCTCCACCTGTACACTAGAACCTCTGACTGGAGTAGAACCCCATCCGGGTATCTCCAGTACACCGTGAAGATAGCTCCACCTGTACACTAGAGAACCTCTGACTGGAGTAGAACCCCATCCGGGTATCTCCAGTACACCGTGAAGATAGCTCCACCTGTACACTAGAACCTCTGACTGGAGTAGAACCCCATCCGGGTATCTCCAGTACACCGTGAAGATAGCTCCACCTGTACACTAGAACCTCTGACTGGAGTAGAACACCATCCGGGTATCTCCAGTACACCATGAAGATAGCTCCACCTGTACACTAGAACCTCTGACTGGAGTAGAACACCATCCGGGTATCTCCAGTACACCATGAAGATAGCTCCACCTGTACACTAGAACCTCTGACTGGAGTAGAACACCATCCGGGTATCTCCAGTACACCACGTAGATAGCTCCCCCTGTACACTAGAACCTCTGACTGGAGTAAAACACCATCCGGGTATCTCCAGTACACCATGAAGGTAGCTCCACCTGTACACTAGAACCTCTGACTGGAGTAGAACACCATCCGGGTATCTCCAGTACACCATCAAGATAGCTCCACCTGTACACTAGAACCTCTGACTGGAGTAGAACACCACCCGGGTATCTCCAGTACACCATTAAGATAGCTCCCCCTGTACACTAGAACCTCTGACTGGAGTAGAACACCATCCGGGTATCTCCAGTACACCATTAAGATAGCTCCCCCTGTACACTAGAACCTCTGACTGGAGTAGAACACCATCCGGGTATCTCCAGTACACTATGAAGATAGCTCCACCTGTACACTAGAACCTCTGACTGGAGTAGAACACCATCCAGGTATCTCCAGTACACCATGAAGATAGCTCCACCTGTACACTAGAACCTCTGACTGGAGTAGAACACCATCCGGGTATCTCCAGTACACCATAAAGGTAGGTCCACCTGTACACTAGAACCTCTGACTGGAGTAGAACCCTATCCGGGTATCTCCAGTACGCCATGAAGATAGCTCCCCCTGTACACTAGAACATCCGACTGGAGTAGAACACCATCCGGGTATCTCCAGTACACCATGAAGATAGCTCCACCTGTACACTAGAACCTCCGACTGGAGTAGAACCCTATCCGGGTATCTCCAGTACGCCATGAAGATAGCTCCCCCTGTACACTAGAACATCCGACTGGAGTAGAACACCATCCGGGTATCTCCAGTACACCATGAAGATAGCTCCACCTGTACACTAGAACCTCCGACTGGAGTAGAACCCTATCCGGGTATCTCCAGTACGCCATGAAGATAGCTCCACCTGTACACTAGAACCTCTGACTGGAGTAGAACACCATCCATGGATCTCCAATACACCATGAAGATAGCTCCACCTGTACACTAGAACCTCTGACTGGAGTAGAACACCATCCATGGATCTCCAATACACCATGAAGATAGCTCCACCTGTACACTAGAACCTCTGACTGGAGTAGAACACCATCCATGGATCTCCAGTACACCATGAAGATAGCTCCCCCTGTACACTAGAACCTCTGACTGGAGTAGAACACCATCCGCGTGTCTCCAGTACACCATGAAGATAGCTCCACCTGTACACTAGAACCTCTGACTGGAGTAGAACACCATCCGCGTGTCTCCAGTACACCATGAAGATAGCTCCACCTGTACACTAGAACCTCTGACTGGAGTAGAACACCATCCGGGTATCTCCAGTACACCATGAAGATAGCTCCCCCCTGTACACCAGAACCTCTTTGGTTTGGTTAATTCGGTTTTCCTGTTTCTCTCCCCCTTGCAGCCGTGATGGGAGAATACGAGCCGAAGATCGAAGTCCAGTTCGAAGAAACGCTCCATGTGGCCAAAGGATCGTCGGTCAGGCTGGAGTGCTTTGCTTTAGGAAAGTAGGTCTACCATATGGACTCCATTTCACCTCCAGAGAGCCCTCCAGCCAGCCAGGGACCGGCACACATGGCACGCAGTACATCTCAGGCTTTATTTAAGAGGAGTGTCTCAGGAAAACACAGGCTCCTTTAATCTTAGGAAAATGCAGCGAGCCGGAGAGAATGGGGCATTCATCATCGCAGAAACAGCTGAAGCCCGCGTTTCAGGGGTTGGGTGGGAGGTGGAGACCTCCGATTGTCTACAGGTAACGTGTCGGGGGACGCAGGGCCGCCAGGAGGCCTGTCAGGCGGAACAGCGGTGGGTTTAGCAGTGTGCAAATTTGCCATGTAGGTCAGAAATGTTGAGGGACGTGGCTGCAGGTGTTAACCTCCGGTCTTCTGGGTAAAGGCTTTACACTAGAATTGGTGTGAGGATCTGATTGCATTCAGCATGTACAAGAGCTTTAATAAGGTCATGTACTGATGTTGAACTTTGCTGTGAGGATTTGATTGAGAGCATCAGTGAGGTCATGACCTGATGTTAAAACATTGCTGTGAGAATTTGATTGTAGGTATCAGTGAGGTAAGCTACAGATGTTAATACATTGCTGTGAGGATTTGATTAAGCATTAGTGAGGTCAGGTACTGATGTTAGAAAATTGCAGTGAGGATTTGATTGAGCATTAGGGTGGTTAGGTACTGATATTGGAACAATGCTGTAAGTATTTGACTGAGCATTAGATGTTGGAACATTGCTGTGAGGATTTGATTGAGGGTATCAGTAAGGTCAGGTACTGATGTTGAACATTGCTGTGAGGATTTGATTGAGAGCTTTAGTGAGGTCATGACCTGATGTTAAAACATTGCAGTGAGGATTTGATTGAGCATTAGGGAGGTCAGGTACTGATATTGGGATATTGCTGTGAAGATTTGACTGAGAATAAGATCTTGGAACATTGCTGTGAGAATTTGATTGAAGGTATCAGTGAGGTCAGGTATCGATGTTAGAACATTGCTGTGAGGATTTGATTGAGAGCATTCCTGAGATCAGTCACTGTTGTTGGAACATAGCTGTGAGGATTAGATTAAGAGCTCTAGTGAGGTCAGGTACTGATGTTAATACATTGCTGTGAGGATTTGATTGAGAGCATCAGTGAGGTCATGACCTGATGTTAAAACATTGCAGTGAGGATTTGATTGAGCATTAGCATGATCAGCTACTGATATTGGAACATTGCTGTGAGGATTTAACTAAAATTAGATTTTGGAACATTGCTGTGAGAATTTGATTGTAGGTATCAGTGAGGTCAGGTACTGATGTTGAACATTGCTGTGAGGATTAGATTGAGAGCTTTAGTGAGGTCAGTTACTGATGTTGGAACATTGCTGTGAGGATTTGATTGAGAGCATCAGTGAGATCATGACCTGATGTTAAAACATTGCAGTGAGGATTTGATTGAGCATTAGGGAGGTCAGGTACTGATATTGGAATTTTGCTGTAACAATTTCACTGAGAATAAGATCTTGGAACATTGCTGTGAGAATTTGATTGAAGGTATCAGTGAGGTCAGGTACCGATGTTAGAACATTGCTGTGAGGATTTGACTGAGAGCTTTTGTGAGGTTACTGATGTTGGAACATATTGCTGTGAGGATTTGATTGAGATCATCAGTGAGGTCATGACCTGATGTTGAAACATTACAGTGGGGATTTGATTGAGCATTAGTGAGGTCAGGTACTGATATTGGAACACTGCTGTAAGGATTTGATTGAGGGTATCAGTGAGGTCAGGTATCGATGTTAGAACATTGCTGTGAGGATTTGATTGAGAGCATTCCTGAGATCAGTCACTGTTGTTGGAACATTGCTGTGAGGATTTGGTTGTGCATTAGTGAGGTCAGTCACTGTTGTTGAAACATTGCTGTGAGGATTAGATTGAGAGCTCTAGTGAGGTCAGGTACTGATGTTAATACATTGCTGTGAGGATTTGATTGAGATCATCAGTGAAGTCATGACCTGACGTTAAAACATTGCTGTGAGGATTTGGTTGAGTATTACTGAGGTTAGGTATTCATGTTGGAACATATTGTTGTGAGTATTTCATTGAGAGCATCAGTAAGGTCTGGTACTGATGCTGAACATTGCTGTGAGGATTTGATTGAATGCATTACTGAGGTCAGATACTGATGTTGAAGATTGCTGTGAGGATTTGATTGAATGCATTACTGAGGTCAGATACTGATGTTGAATATTGCTGTGAGGATTTGATTGAATGCATTACTGAGGCCAGATACTGATGTCTGAACATTGCTGTGAGGGTTTGAACACTAACGTGACCTCCATCTTTGATTGGTCAGCCCAGTGCCTTCCATCTCCTGGAGAAGAGCGGACGGAAGCCCCTTTCCTGGAAAGATGAAGATCAATCACTCCAACGGCGTCCTGGAGATACCTTATTTCCGGCCGGAGGACGCCGGCTTTTATGAATGTGTGGCGGAGAACTCCAGAGGCCGCAGCGTGGCTAAAGGACATCTCATATTTAACGGTAAGAGCAGCTTTGGAGCAGGAGGAGGAGCGGATACTTCCCTAACGAGGGCCGCAGATCGGATGTGTTTATTTGGCGGGATGCGTCTGCGATTCGAAATGCTTTGGATTAATTACAAGTCAGTTGTGCGCAGCGTGTTTCTTAATCTGGTCTATTGAATATGGCGTTTTGTTGGTTTGTTACCTTTACAGCAGGGAAATCAATGGAAGGAATTTTAATTGCGTGTCAGGAGCTGGACGCCGCTGCTAACCGGTCCTGAATAATGAATAACCTGTGGACGAATACATCTTATTGTCAGTCAGCCGAGCCAGACTAATTAAAATAGCGGCGGCGTGAGTCGTCAGGTCGGCGCGGAAAAAACTATTTTGCTCACCTCAAAAAAAGGCCACCATAAAGACGGGATAATCTGGAATTAACGCACACCAATTAACCTCACTGTTTGGGGTTTATAAAAGGCTGAGGGTTCTCCGGCGAACGTGCGGGTTTAGCGTACCCTGAGCGTGTGGAGGTTGAGGTGGGGGGTGGGGGGTTGGTGTCTCTGCTGTACAGCATTTTTAGCCTGTCACCTTTATTCTTCATTGCTGTGAAGTTTTGATTGAACATTAGTGAGGTCATGTAGTGATGTTGGAACATTGCTGTGAAGATTTGATTGAGAGCATTAGTGAGGTCATTTAGTGATGTTGACAATTGCTGTGAAGATTTGACTGAGCATTAGTGGTCAGGTAGTGGTTATGGAACATTGCTGTTAAGATTTGATTGAACATTAATGAAGTCATTTAGTGATGTTGGAACATTGCTGTGAGGATTTGATTGAGATCATTAGTGAGGTCAGGTACTGATGTTGACCATTGCTGTGAGGATTTGGTTGTGCATTAGTGAGGTCAGGTACTGATGTTGACCATTGCTGTGAGGATTTGGTTGTGCATTAGTGAGGTCAGGTACTGATGTTGGAACAGTGCTGTGAGGATTTGGTTGTGCATTAGTGAGGTCATTTAGTGATGTTGGAACATTGCTGTGAGGATTTGATTGAGGTCATTAGTGAGGTCAGGTACTGATGTTGACCATTGCTGTGAGGATTTGGTTGTGCATTAGTGAGGTCAGGTACTGATGTTGACCATTGCTGTGAGGATTTGGTTGTGCATTAGTGAGGTCAGGTACTGATGTTGGAACAGTGCTGTGAGGATTTGGTTGTGCATTAGTGAGGTCATTTAGTGATGTTGGAACATTGCTGTGAGGATTTGATTGAGATCATTAGTGACGTCAGGTACTGATGTTGACCATTGCTGTGAGGATTTGGTTGTGCATTAGTGAGGTCAGGTACTGATGTTGACCATTGCTGTGACGATTTGATTGTGCATTAGCGAGGTCAGGTACTGATGTTGACCATTGCTGTGAGGATTTGGTTGTGCATTAGTGAGGTCAGGTGCTGATGTTGACCATTGCCGTGAGGATTTGGTTGTGCATTAGTGAGGTCATGTACTGATGCTGAAACATATTGCTGTGAGGATTTGATTGGGAGCATTGGTGAGGTCAGGTGCTGATGTTGACCATTGCTGTGAGGATTTGGTTGTGCATTAGTGAGGTCAGGTGCTGATGCTGAAACATATTGCTGTGAGGATTTGATTGAGAGCATTACTGAGTGCAGGTACTGTTGTTGAAGCATTGCTGTGAGGATTTGATTGAACATTAATCAGGTCAGGTACTCATGGAACATTGCTGTGAGGATTTAATTGAGAGCATTAGTGAGGCCAGGTAGTGATGTTGGAAAACTGCTGTGAGCATTTGATTGAGAGCATGAGTGAGGTCAGGTACTGATGCTGAATATTGCTGTGAGGATTTGATTGAGAGCATCAGTGAGGTTAAGTAGTGATGTTGGAACATTGCTGTGAGGATTTGATTGAGCATTACTGAGGTCAGGTACTGATGCACCATGCCCTGAATGTGTGGAGAGAGAGAGGGTCTCTGGTTTGGTCTTCACAGGAAGTGATCTCTTCCTTCTAGATGTGGAGCACCTACACTGGGCCCAGACGCTGCGGGACGCCTATATGGCCATCGAGGACGATCTCCACTGGGAGTGCAGGGCTAACGGTAAACCCCAGCCTGTGTACAGATGGCTGAAGAACGGCGAGGCCTTGGTGTCCCAGGTAAGAAGACCCTGCAGGGTATCAGGACCCTGTCTCTCCTTATTATTCTGCTGATGGACTGAGGACCGTACAGAGGCTACATTTCACCACCTGTCTTTTATATTCAGTTATAAATCCTTTCATTTACACGACCCATTTATTTAATGTACCAGTCAGTGTAATGCGATACTCACTTACTCCTTACACTACCCGTCAATAGTTTAGAGACGGCTCCTCCTAGCAGGTTCTCCTTCTCCTTAAAGCTTCACTGTAGAATAAAAGTGAAGACCCCAAACTATAAACTAGCCCTCATGGAATTATACAGTCCACCTTAAATCCCTCCAGAGTGGAGCTGTACAGGAGGATGAACCAGCTTCCTTACCCTGCAGTGGAGCTGATAGAACAAGGTTTATTACTAAGCAGGTTTGGAGCGATTCTATTGGTCGGTCCATCATGAATATTCACTAACCTGAAAGGAGAACTAGAGCTTTTACACTGTGCAGAAAAAGAGATCAAAGTTTTTACACCACTAAATATATATTAGAGGTGGAGATATGGAGGAGTATCATACTGTGTACATCAGGAGTAGATATGGTGTATCAGGATATGGACCGGTTTAGACTCTCATCAGGTGGAGCTGTTAGGTGTATGACTGTAGAGTCTTTAAGATCACCAGCTACATCCATTTGAAGGGGTGTGCCCAAACTTTTGACTGGTACTGTATATTCCTTTTGGGCTGTGTGCTCCATATCATGATACAGGAGTTATGATTTAGTGTACTGCAACATATTTCAGGGAAACTGTCACAGTGTAAAACACGTACCTTAATATGCATACGGTTGCTAATGCTAATGTTAGCCGTGCACACCTTGTGCTATTTGTTTATACTGAGGTGGAAGAGTCTAAGGGCTGAAACTAGATCACAACACTGCCATCTACTGGCCAAAGGTGAAACACTGTCTGCCACGGGTCTTCACGTGACACTATTCATTAATAATTGATACTGATAGTGTTTTTAAAGATCAATACATTATCACGAAACACAATATCCTGATTTTCTATATTAACACACACAGTCCTTTATAAAGAACCTATTGACTAAGGTGGGTCCCTATGCAGTGCATCACTATCTGTGCGGTCAGTGTGTACAGTAAAAACGGTGTTCAGTATTTGCAGTAACCACCGCCACCATTCCTCCATCTGCCGTAGAAACCAACAACTAGAAACCAAAAATTTGAGTTTGGGGTTAGTGGGGGTAGATAAAGTGCATTCCATCCTGCTCAGGGTTCAATTACTACTACACTGCTTCACCCCTAATTTGCATAACGTTAAACTATGCTTAGCTTTGTCGTGTCACTGACCCCGCCCACTTCTGCAACGTTCATGGAAATCACCCGCATCTCTGGTACCCATCAAATCAGGTATATTAGGTTAGAGGGATGTTTCTGGAATCCTCTTGCACGTGGAAGGTGAGACTTGAAATACCATGAAAGCCCTAACAACCACCTGGAAGACCTGGTAGATGCACCTACTAGGTGAACGCTGTCCCTATCAGATAAACAGCACTGAACGCTTCCCTCTTTGGCTCTTTAGCTTCAGATCTCAGAACATCCACAGGTGTCTCTGTCCATCCGTGAGAAGACACCTCAATGCTACGGAGGTCTGAAAGGAGGTGTAGCTGTTCAAGAAGCTCCTCACGGAGAAAAGGAGACAGGAGACACATCCAACAAAGAACCTGCTGCTGGTGGTCTTAGAATGATGGACTGACCACCCCAGAGTCCAGAAGCTCAACACCACTGAATGTGTTTTGGGGTTGTGTGGATTCTGCTCAACCAGCTTCTTCGACTGAACTTTGGAGGTGTGGGAAAACATCTGATGCTGATAAATGGATGCATAGCCGTGTTGACGGCGGCCATGGACCAATGGGAGACCTATTCGAATTCCAATACGGTAGGCTCAGCAGGAGGACAGTTCGTTCCGGTTTACATACCGTGGCTTAAACAAGCACAGTGGTGCCCGAAGGAGATCTATGGAGCCGCCGAGGAGCCACTAAAGATTAGAGTGCTTAGAGTTTTTAAAAGAATCATCCATTGAGAGGATCTTCAGGGAGCCGAAAGTGGCTCTTCTGTGGCATCGCTCCAAAGAAGTCTTCTCGGCAGCTTCGCATTTTTAAAACCGCAGTGCTTTCCTGCTGGTCACTATCGTAAAAGGGATTTTGGCAAATGACCAGCCGGAGGAGTATCGGCAATCTGTAACCATGCAGGCAACTTGGGTTTAGTTTGATGCCTATTTTCATATTTCCATTGAGTTTAGAGTATGTATATCATGAGCTCTCCTGATAAAGAAGGGTCCCCTGGGACTGAAACGTACCTAAAAGCTTATAGCACCTTTACGAGCACCAATAACAGCTGGGACTGGATTGGGCATGGACCGGACCAGTCTCTGGATGTAGCCACATCAGTGTTCAGACACTCTTCCATCAAGGAATTGGTCCAGATTTGGTGGATGCCTTCTCTGGCACAGTTCCGAGGAGAATTCCCTGTAGACTGGGATTTTATCCACTGCTGGTAGACCCGTATGACCGTACGCTTCCATACACCTGCAGATTCAGCTACTTCCTTCACACTATGGTCTTTGGCCACGCCCACATGCAGTCCCTCCTTTTAGCCAACCATTAACATCTGCTCTGGAGCGTTTTCCACACATGGAACGAGACATTCCCTGCACTGTAGCACCTCTTCCCAATCTATGGATCCCATCACTCACACCCCGCAGGGGTTTATAGCCCCATCATGCTCGTGCAGCGCCATCTGCAGGAGCCTGAAGGTACTACCACCTTAAACACACAAGGTGACTCGTTCTTTCCCGGGTCAGCTCTTACACAGTATTATAGAAAACGGTGGTTCTGTTGTTTTGAGTGCTGCTGTAGTTCAATATTAATATTCTGATTATTTTGAATATTATTATTATTATTATTATTATGCATGAATTCTGCAGCTGCTGTTGTCGTTGTATCCCCAGGACAGAGTTCGTGTAAACGGTGGCAAGTTGACAATCTCTAAAGTCAACCTGGAGGATTCTGGCATGTATCAGTGTTTGGCCAAGAACGAGCACGGGGTCGTTTACGCCAGCGCTGAGCTCAAAGTCGTAGGTAAACGACCTTTCATTCATTGATGAGACGACAGACAGAAGCTGTTCTGTCTGGCCGTCGGCTCATAAAACACAAACGTGCCTCGCATACCGGAGCGCGTCCATACGGCCCAGACTGTGACGAGCAAAGCATCCCTTGTTATGTCTTCGTCCTGCAGCCTCTCCTCCAGACTTCTCCAAGAGTCCGCTGAAGAAGTCCACTCTGGTGCAGAGGGGAGGCGAGGTCATCATCGAATGCCGGCCACATGCTTCCCCCAGGGCCTCCTTCTTCTGGAGGAAAGGCAGCGAGCTTTTGAAAGACAGCGAGAGGTACGGGTCACCGCTCAAGCCACAGTGATAAGCTGTTTCTCCTCCAGGTCCTCCAGATCACCTGATTAAGGGAAAGACATTTGTACAACGTCTATGTACTCAGTCAGTTTTGGGACAGGTTTGGGACCCCGGTGTATACACTCATCATCAAAGCATAGCTGCACCCAGACACAATCTACAGACAGGAAACTTGGTAGGTGGGTTTGACATTGTGAGACATGCTAATGATTCAAGTTTCACGCATGTGACCTAAGCAAGGACTGGCCTTATCTCTGTACTTGACTGACACAACAGCCACCATTACAGACATCCACCGAGCAGTGGTGTCCTCCATGGGTCATCCTGTTAGTGCAGCACCGTTGGCAGCCGGCTGCACCACGCAGGACTACATGCACACAGACCGTTACCACGACTGTCCTTAACACCACGTCACCGTCACCAAAGACTGCAGTGGTGTCGTACCAGACTGTCATGGAGTGACTCAGAATGGCAGCGGGTCATCTTCAGTGACGAGTCCCGCTTTAGTCTTGGTGGAGACGCCCAACGAATCCGTGTGTGGAGGCACCGTGGTCAGCAAGATGAACGGTTTGTCATCACACGTCCAGAAGACCTGGTGTCCCTCCACCTCCACCCCTACCGCACCATCTGCAGGAACTGTGTGAGGATGTTCAAGCTGCATGGGATGGGTTATCACAGGACACCATTAGGAACCTCTACAGCTCCATACCGAGACGTCTGGCGTGTTGGGTTAGCAAACACGGCGGCCCGACGCCATACTGAGAGACAGACTTCTGTATGTGTAGCTCAAGTCTAAATTGATCATCAGTTATTGATCCTGGTCACCTTTATCTTCCTTCCCAACAGCACCGCAACCCCACACCTCCTTCTGGGTGCAGCTGTTCTTTTGGTGATGAGTGTACCAGGCCCTTGCCAGCTTTATTTATGTTCTATAACTGCTAACTAATGACCTACCGTCATTTTAGTCTTATTCTTTTAATGAAGATGGAGTTGGTAGCGTTTTGGTGTTTATGCATCCAGCTTGTCCAGGCACAGATGCCGTACGTTTGAAAGCAGCAATTTTTTTTCATTTCTTTCTTTTTTTTTTCTTCTGATGGTATTTTCACACAAGACTGCATGCTTAGTGGCATGCTAATTAATTCGCTGCTGGTCCTGCCTCTCGCCGGTGGGGTTTCCACAGGGCAGACGCAGTCTAGCATGGCCATGTCAGAACAGGTGGCAGGAGAGGAGAGCGCATGATCTCCGGTAATGGATGGGGATGAAGAGATGGCCGCAGTGGTCCATCTGGACTAGCGGGAACATACACGCCATGACTCACTGATGCTGTCTGGAGCCCCGGAGGAACAGGGTGATTATTGAATGTGAGGGAGAGAGATGGAGGAACTTGGAGGGAGAGAGAGGGAAGGAGAGACAGCTCAAAAGAGGAGGAGAGGCAGTGGTCGGAGAGGAATCAGTGCTGTTGCTCTGGCTAGCGTACTGCTGTGGAAGGAGAGTAGACAGAAGGTCTGTTTTACAGTTCCAGACATGCTGAAGCCTGACGTTACGTTTTGCTGTGCTTCCATTCAGTCAGCCAGAGTCATCAGGGATCAGCTGCAGCCTCCCTGCAGCACCCGCGGTGATTAAGAGCTATTCATAAAGCCACCGTGCCGGTGATGAAGGCTCTGGTCTCTGTTTACCTTTACGATCCTTTCTACACGTCGTCTTCGTAAAAGCCATTCAAAATCTGCATGCTAATGAGCTCATGCATATTAATGACCATTGAGGTGTTAAGGTGGACATGATCTGGCTCAGAAAACCAAGGCTACTGATTCCCAGAAAAGAAGTAACCACTAGGAAAGAGGATTTCCTGAAGGTCTCGCTTAAATGGTTCCCACTTCCTGCTAGGCTCTTGCTATGGGAGGAACGTGGGATGAATAAACAATAGATAGAGGAGTGCGGGTCAGTATGGGTGTGGATTCGAGTTTGGGAATTTCATAGTTTTGATGCGGAGACATCTGATTATTTCCATAACGTTGTTTGTTGTGGCTTGTTTGGTGTGTAAACAGGCCATATAATTTGTGTCTGCACTTTTAAAAATATATGTAAATGAGCTCTGATCTTATTGGCTAACCTGTATTTTGCATCATTCAAACTTGATCGATTCAAATTCAGTGGAAAACCCTCATTTTGCAGCTTATATAGGATCAGTGTTCAGACACTCTTACATCAAAGAATTGGTCAGTTGGTCCAGATGTGGTGGACGCCTTCCCTGGCCCAATTCCGAGGAGAATTCCCTGTAGACTGGGATTTTATCCACTGCTGGTAGACCCGTATGACCGTACGCTTCCATACACCTGCAGATTCAGCTACTTCCTTCACACTATGGTCTTTAGCCACGCCCACATGCAGTCCCTCCTTTTAGCCAATCATTGACATCTGCTCTGGAGCGTTTTCCGGACATGGAACGAGACACTCCCTGCACTGTAGCACCTCTTCCCAATCTATGGATCCTGTCTTTCCTTTAATGCCCTCATAATGTCATATACAGAATCTAATTTTTCTAATTCAGTGCAACTTTTGAGATGAACAGAGTGATTGAGAGTGGGTTTGGTAAGAGGTTCAGATGTTCTTTACAGTGGTGGGGATGATGGGAACCAGGGGTCTCCATGTCTACAACACATGTATAGCCCCACATGTGTCTTCTGAGTGATGATGATAATGGTGGTGGTGATGGTGAAATAGTGGGCGGCCTATATCGTAGGTACCCCGCCACCATAGAAGCTTACATTTAAGGCCATTCTGTTCGGAAGCTCTCCAGACATCTGGTTTCCATCACCACTATGAGAAATTCCTACTCCCTGTAAGCGGGATGGAACCAGCGTGTGAATGGGACATCATTGGTTTCTGTATTTTTAGTTCCCCTTCATGGCCACCCACAGAATTTGGATCCAAATCAATGCCTGCGCTCCCGCCACATTTCCATAGTCCTTCCGTAACTCTCCAGATTGGCCCCCAAACCGTGCGAGAAGAAGCATCGATTAGTTATCATATTCCAACGGGGCGCTCATCTGGAGCAAGATAGGGGAATGATTACAAAGCCACGGCCGCTTGACGGGAATACAAATGCATCTCACGGCTGCCCCGAAGTTTCTCTCTCGGTAAGCAGATAGTTCTTGCCTCCCCCCTCCACCCCTTCACTCCTATTTGTTTTTCAGCTCATTGCCCCGCAGGTCATCTGTTCAGCGCGCCTCGATCGTTCAGCGTTTGATATTTTTGTCAATAAATCAGAGCAAAGCGCCCGACGCCGGGCCTGCTCTCCGAGCCATAGTAAATACATATTTATTTTAAAGAGCCGGCCTGAGATGGTTTGATTTCTTGGCTCGCAGGCCCCGTCGCTCTCTGGTTTGATTTAGCTGAAGGAGAAGGTCACGCGAGCTCCAGGATTTTTCCGCATCACTTATTTATGCTGAGTGTATTTGTTACCTGCCTCTCTCCCTCTTTCTTTCCCTCCTTCTTCTTCTCCATTCCAATCCCAGTAATTAGAACCTCGGCAGGTGTGTTCATGAAGGTAGCTCAACTACTGTCGCCCAGCTCTGTGTGATGTAGGGTCTAAGGTGACCAGAGACCTTTCCAAGTCCACAGTTCTGGTAGGGTTGGAGGTGGAGTGATTCGCTGGTCGTCACCAACAAGGCAAAGCCTCTGTGATAGCCTGGCACGACACCATGGCGGTTCTTGGTGATGCTGACGTGGTGTTAAGGGCAGCTGTCATAACGTTCTGCGTAGTCCTGTGTAGTGCAACCGTCTGCCAATGGTGCTGGCACTAACGGAATGACTAATGGAGGGCATCCCTCCTCGCTAAGTGTCCACAGTCATGACCGTCTCCAAGTTTGCCCAGCATCATTTTTATTTATTGCTGAGTGTATTTGTTGCCTGCTTCTCTCTCTCTCTCTCTTTTCCCCTCCTTCTCCTTCTTCTTTTCCATTCCGTTCCCAGTAATTAGAAACCTCGGCAGGAAGGCAGCTCAACTGGCAGCTCAACTATTGTCGCCCAGCTCAGTGAGATGTAAGGTCTAAGGTGAACAGAGACCTCTCCGAGTGCATTTACCGTGTATGACAAGCTCCTGACATGTTACAGATGGATCAAGTAGGCCCGGCCAAAAGATATCAGCTCCTCTATTTCGCTCTGCAGTCGGTTAACTGGTTTCGTTCAACTCTGGATTTGAGATTCGAGCTGCATGTACTTACACTGCCATCGTCTCCAGTTAGTCAGGCACGTAGGATGCAAATCGGCTCATGTGCAGCAAGCTACTTCCTGTACCTCAGAACGGCAGTCGGGGGGACGAATGGCTCTCTCTATGGAATGTAATGTAAATGATCAATACCAAACACAACCAATAGAAACTCTACAAGAACTGAAATGGTGCGGTTGGGTCATTTATGAACTATGCCAGGTGAATGTTAATCCAGTCTGCTAGCCATAGAGCACAAACTAAATTTCGACTGATATGATCAATATTTATTGAGCTACACATACAGAAGTCTGTCTCTCAGTATGGCGTCGGCCTGCCGTGTTTGCTAACCCAACACACCAGACGTCTCGGTATGGAGCTGTAGAGGTTCCTAATGGTGTCCTGCGATAATCCATCCCATGCAGCTTGAACATCCTCACACAGTTCCTGCAGATGGTGCGGTAGGGGTGGAGGTGGAGTGACACCAGGCCTTCTGGACGTGTGACAGCAAACCGTTCATCTTGGTGCTGACCACGGTGCCTCCACACACGGATTCGTTGGGCGTCTCCACCAAGACTAAAGCGGGACTCGTCACTGAAGATGACCCGCTGCCATTCTGAGTCACTCCATGACAGTCTGGTACGACACCACTGCAGTCTTTGGTGATGGTGATGTAGGACAGTCATCGTAAAGGTGTCTTACAATGTCAAACCTACACACAGTTTGATTTGTGTAAGTTCATTTCCTCCGGTTGCAGCTATTTGTGTTATTTTGATTGAGTGTATATGAACTACAGTATATGCTCAGTCCTGCTCTACAAATTCTATGCTAGCTACCATGAGCACTGGGCTGAACTCACCTGTATACAGTTGTCCAGCCTACGATTGAAAACAGGTCTGAGAACAGCATTTTTAATCTGCTCTTAGTTCAACAAACCACACAGCAGCTCCTCAGCACAGTGTTATTAATCTGCTCTGTTTGGTTCGGCGTGGAGCCGAGAGTCTGCTCTGGATGACACATTGCCAATCTAATGGATTCTGTTCAAAAGAGGTGCATCTCTGCACCTGCTTCCTAGGTCTTCGTAGCTGCTGTCCAGTTTCTGGAGCTCTCCCATCCTGCGGTTCAGTTCCAGCCCTGATCCAGCACGGCCAACCCTGTTAATCCGTGCCTTCGGGAGATTATGAATGTTAAACCGAGGTGCTGGAACTAAACTTTGCCAGACGGTATATTTCCAGCATCTGAATCTAAAGCAGCCCAGCTCTACACTTTTATCAGTGGTCAGTTTCTGCTTCAGGCTGGGTATGTTCAGGTGCAGACAGTCACTCTGAAATATCGCAGGTACTGCCGGAGAGGTGTGGTGCAGTCCAACATGATTCATGTCTTGATCGTGTCTCACTGAAACCTAAACTCTCCTAACATTGTGGTTCTGATGCTGATAACCAGTATACCTAGCTCCAACCCTAACCCTAGCTTCATCTCTAACCCTAGCTCCAACCCTAACCCTAGCTTCATCTCTAACCCTAGCTCCAAACCTAACCCTAGCTCCAACCCAAACCCTAGCTCCAACCATAACTCTAGCTCCAACCCTAACCCTAGCTCCAACCCAAACCCTAGCTCCAACCATAACTCTAGCTCCAAACCTAACCCTAGCTTCATCTCTAACCCTAGCTCCAACCCTAACCTTAGCTTCCTCTCTAACCCTAGCTCCAACCCTAACCTTAGCTTCCTCTCTAACCCTAGCTCCAAACCTAACCCTAGCTCCAACCCAAACCCTAGCTACAACCATAACTCTAGCTCCAACCCTAACCCTAGCTCCAACCCAAACCCTAGCTCCAACCATAACTCTAGCTCCAAACCTAACCCTAGCTTCATCTCTAACCCTAGCTCCAACCCTAACCCTAGTTCCAACCCTAACCCTAGCTCCAAACCTAACCCTAGCTTCATCTCTAACCCTAGCTTCATCTCTAACCCTAGCTCCAACCCTAACCCTAGCTTCATCTCTAACCCTAGCTCCAACCCAAACCCTAGGTCCAACCCTAACCCTAGCTCCAAACCTAACCTTAGCTCCAACCCTAACCCTAGCTTCATCTCTAACCCTAGCTCCAACCCTAACCCTAGCTCCAACCCTAACCCTAGCTTCATCTCTAACCCTAGCTCCAACCCAAACCCTAGGTCCAACCCTAACCCTAGCTCCAAACCTAACCTTAGCTCCAATCCAAACCCTAGGTCCAACCCTAACCCTGGCTCCAACCCTAACCCTGTCTGCAAACTTCTACCTAGCTCCAACCCTAACTCTAGCTTCAACTTTAGCTCCAACCTTAACCTTAGCTTCATCTCTACCCCTAGCTAGAAACTTCTACCTAGCTCCAAACCTAACCCTAGCTCCCACCCTATTTCTAGCTCCAACCCCAACCCTGCCTGCAAACTTCTACCGAGCTCCAAACCTAACCCTAGCTCCCACCCTATTTCTAGCTCCAACCCCAACCCTGCCTGCAAACTTCTACCGAGCTCCAAACCTAACCCTAGCTCCCACCCTATTTCTAGCTCCAACCCTAACCCTAGCTTGAAACTTATACCTAGCCTTATCTCAAACTCTTTTTGGAAACTTGTACCTAGCTTTAACCCAAACTCCAGCTGAAAACGTAAACTTAGTTCCAATTCAAACTCTAGCTGGAAACTTATAACTAGTTCCAAACCTAACTCTAGCTGTAAACTTACAATTAGCTTTAACCCTAACTCTAGCTGGAAACATATACCTAGCTCTAATTCTAAATCTACCTGGAAACTTATACCTAGCTTCAAACCTAACTCTAGCTTGAAACGTATACCTAGCTTTAACCCTGACCCTAGCTCCAACCCTAACTCTATCTGCAACTTTAACCCTACCTCCAATCTTAACCCTAGCTTTAACCCTAATCCCAAGATCCAGTCCTTACCCCAACTGGACCCCTAACCCTAGCTCTAATCCTAACCCTAGCTCCAAAACTAAACTTTGGTCACCCAACTGTTGGCTTCAACAACTCTAAAGTCCTGCATCCCCTATGCTGCTGTTATTGTCCTGCATATGGTCTTATTTTGTAGAGAGAAAAGACATTCTCTTATTTTTGCCACATCAGTTAAAAAGGAGTGACGGAGTCAGACTTGCTGCTGACTACTCACTTGTTACAGAATTTAAATCGAATGTTAACCCAATTGATTCTCACTATATCATTAATTATAGAACTGCTGTTGAATAATACAGTAAAACAGAAATAGTAACTCCCAAAGGTCATAAAGGTCAAAAACTCGACAGGGGCAATTATGCCTACACTTATATCAGTAGTCAGTATCAGTACTGAGAACGGTGCTGAGAAGGTACCCAAGGAGTACGTCATCCTCCGCTGTCAGACCACTGATGAATATATCATGAACTGAACATATGAGCTCTGTGTAGCTCATAAAGCAGTCGGTGCATAGAAATACGAGGTACAGCTACAGTTGCAGGCATCCAGCGAGCAGTGGTGTCCTCCATGAGTCATCCTGTTAGTGCAGCACCGTTGGCAGGCGGCTGCACCACGCAGGACTACATGCACACAGACCGTTACCACGACTGTCCTTAACACCACGTCACCGTCACCAAAGACTGCAGTGGTGTCGTACCAGACTGCCATGGAGTGACTCAGAATGGCAGCGGGTCATCTTCAGTGACGAGTCCCGCTTTAGTCTTGGTGGAGACGCCCAACGAATCCGTGTGTGGAGGCACCGTGGTCAGCGCCAAGATGAACAGTTTGTTGTCACACATCCAGAAGACCTGGTGTACCTCCACCTCCACCCCTACCGCACCATCTGCAGGAACTGTGTGAGGATGTTCAAGCTGCATGGGATGGATTATCCCAGGACACCATTAGGAACCTCTACAGCTCCATACCGAGACGTGTGGTATGTTGAAGTCTGGACATGCAGAGAGATACTACTTCCGTATGTGTGGTTCAAATTTTGCCGATTTCAGAGGCTACTGATGAGGCTAAAATGAATGATGAGCTTGGTAGCGTGGCTGACTCACTTCCTCCGTCCTCGGTATGCCCTGTAGACAACCTGCTCATCAACATGTTTAATCTACCAGTACAGGACTGTCCCCTACAGTGAACCGTGTGAGGTGAAGTGGGACGGATTCTCCCTCTGAGTGACTATAATGATTCGTATCCTCTTCTAAGAAGTCCACACTCATGAAAAGAAAACAAGACGGCCAGTTATTTCTCACTCCGGAGATAAACCGAGTCGGGCTGGTTTAAGCTTGTCATTAGCGAGTGGAGGACGGCTGTAACAAGGGATGAAGTTTCAGGCTCCTTGCATCATTAAAGGAGGGCTTCAAATCCGGCATCAGAGGATGACTGTATGTGTCAGTGGACATGTTGAGTTTTCCCAACGGTGCCTGCTTCTGCCTGTATGCTCAATCCAACATCTTTTTTAGTGCTCTGGGTATTAAGACCAGTTAATCCAGGAGGGGGCCAAACCAGTCCTAGAGGGCCCGGGCTGGGAACAGTGTCTACACTAATTCAGCACATGATAGTTTGAGACGAAGTTGATGGACGGTAATTGCCCTCACATTAAATAAGACTATATCCACTTTCGCCACATTCTCAATTTCCATCTCCGGACTGGTCCACTGATCACTAGACCATACGTTCGAAAGCCTGGATCAGCATTAAGCCTGGGAATCACTAAAGGCCCCACGATAAAGTTCCCAACGTTCCAAATAGCATAGTAACACCTCCACCAGCACCAGTAACTGTTGTGATTGGATTGGGCATGGACTGGACAAGTTTCTGGATGTAGCCACATCAGTGTTCAGACACTCTTACATCAGAGAACTGGTCAGGTGGTCCAGATTTGGTGGATGCCTTCCCTGGCACAGTTCCGAGGAGAATTCCCTGTAGACTGGGATTTTATCCACTGCTGGTAGACCCGTATGACCGTACGCTTCCATACACCTGCAGCTACTTCCTTCATGCTATGGTCTTTGGCCCCATCATCCTCGTACAGCGCCATCTGCAGGAGCCTGAAGTTACTACCACCTTAAACATACAAGGTGACTCAAGTTGTGTCCGTAGAGCTTAGGACTCTGTTGGACTCTAACATGGTATTCTAGATGAGTTTGTATTAGGTCCTGGCTAGCTTGCTGACAGCGGCACAAGCTTCATGTGATGTAGTCTTGAAACAAGGTGTCATGGCGTCGATTGTCACATCCTGCCCTGTCCTGTTCATGTCTTATCTGTCTTATCTGGCTTCCTGTTTCTGTCTTGTCATGTCCATGTGCTGTTTGTTACTCTGTTCAATGTGCTTCTGTTTGTTTTGGTATTTGGCACCTCCTGTCTCCGCCCTCTTGTCAGGCCTCTCACCTGTTTCTGGCTCCGCCCCTTCCCAAGTGTCTCTCATTAGCCCTTGTTGATTTATACTCCATGTTGGGCCCTTTGTTCTTGCTTGCCGTTTGTTCCCCTGCCGGTGTTTTGTTCCCATGCCTGTCGTTTTGTCTCCTTGTCTCCCGTCTGTTGTCTCCCTCCCAGTCGTTTGTCCCCATGTTGGTTATTTTTGCCAGCTGGTTTAATGTGTCTTAGTTTTTTGCTTCTTTGGTTTAGTTTAGTCTGGAGTTGTTTGGTTTAGTTTCTTCTTGTTTGTTTTGTCGTTAAAACTTGCACTTGCATCCCGTCTCCATGTCCTGTCCCTGTGTAGCATCGATGCTCTTTTAAGACATGGGGTACCATCACAAGCAAACGAGCTAGATGGAGGTGGGTTTCTGCACACGTGTCAAATCTGCATTCTAAGTTGGAATTTTGGGGGGATTTTCTTGCTGTACTTCCTGATAAAACAGCCAGTTTAGCCCAGACATTCTCTCTCATGCGAGATCACGTCTGGCTCCAGCATCCCTGGACAGCTCAACACGGCTGGAGGCCAGCGGCTTATTCTGTAGCTTCCTCGGCTATAGACCCATGTTTGCTAGCATCACACTGAAGGATCCGGGGGTGGGGGGGAGGATTTCCAACCCACCCACCTTCCCGCCTCACAGAGAGAGCAAACCCATTTGTGCCAGCTGTGGCATCAATGGGGAGACGGTAGATATGGCCAACACGGCTCTATTTTAACCTGAAATTACTGTGACCTTCAGAGAAGCTCCTGAATGGCGGCTGTTTTGCTTCTTACTGCTAAAAAAGCTGGTGACATTTGCTTTGTCCGTTCCCTCAATTTCCGTCCACAGATGGACCGTCATGGAGGACGGTACCCTCCGGATCACCAATGTGAGCGAGTCCGACGCCGGCAGGTACACGTGTGTGGCCCGTAACCCCTTCGGGACAGCCAGCAGCACGGGAACACTGGTGGTCAAAGGTACGTTTGTTTTTTTCTTCCTCCAAACAAAAAAATCCCTCTTTCTGAAAGCGGACAGCTCGAACCTGGACAAGGGGAAGCGGGAGAAATATGGCTAACCCAAGCATGAAATTGATAATGAAATATATAGTTGTTTTATGTTCCTGCCGGGTTTGACAGAGGTATAACTCATCCGGGGTTTTGTCAGCAGTGAGTTATCGGTCAAACCGGCGGCGTGAGGAAAGCCTCTGCCATCTGCGGGATTGGGGGCAGATTTTTCTTCTCCTCTCGGGCCGGTCCTACGCATGCTTAATTAAAAAAAGCGCTGCTGCTGCACTTTTTCCCCTCCCTCTGTTTGGGGCCTGTAATAACGGATGGTTTTTACATATGCATGTTTTTTTTTTCCTCCTCCTTCCCTTCTTGTCGGAATATGGAGAGCTGAATTATTCAGGTCGCGAGGCTATATCAATAAAACATCACATCTCACAACATCGGTTTGGTTTCAATTGGACATGGAGTCCGCGCACAGCTGTTTGAGGTCGGTTAATCAGGGGGAGCTCTGTAAAGCCGTGTGCCGGGGAGATCAAACTCGGAATGATGTCATCATGGACAAATTCACTGAACCAGCCGGGCGCTGTTATTGGGCGTTAACCCCGTACAGCTTTGGTATGTGGGCTTCAGGTCCAGAGCTGCGGCTAAAGCTGAAGACGGAACTAACGAACAGGGCGGCATGGTGGTGCAGTGCACAGCAAGAAGGGTCCGGGTTCAGTTACCGGCCAGGTAGACCAGGGTCCTTTCTGTGTGGGTGGGTTTGCAGGGTCTCCCTGTGTTGGCTCTGGTTTCCTCCCACAGTCATAGTGCAAACACAAGTGGCAAAATGGTTCTAGATCACGTTCTAATGTAACTGACTCAACTGTTCCCCACAGAGCCAACCAGGATTACGGTCCCACCGTTAAGTATGGACGCCACAGTGGGTGAAAGCATCGTCCTGCCGTGCGAGGTTTCCAGGGACTCCAGCGTGGACCCCACCTTCAAGTGGTTCTTCAACGGGAAGCTCGTGGACTTCAGCAGGCACGATCACTTCGAGATGATCGGTGGGGTACGTCTCCGCAGACGCGATGTTAGTGTTGGGAGAGTCGCGTGCCGTAACACTTGTACGTGCTACTCCCATTTGTCTTCTGAAGCGCTCGCGTGCGGCGCTAAAACCCTGAGCCCTCTTGACGCTCTTCTTTAGCTTCTCTTTTTGTTGGCGGTCGGGCATGTGGAGAACAAGAGCACCTGGCTGCTCTGAGAGTGGTGGAGCGCAAATCTGTCTGATTACAGGATTTACTCCATGCAGAGAAGCTGGAAAAACCTCAGCATGCAGGCGGGGCTTCACTTCCACTGTCTGGCTCGCTCATGGAGCTTTTTCTCATTCCACCAGTAATTCTCTCTCGAGAATGTGCCGCGCTTCCAAATCAGGTGGCCAATATCCAGCATCTGGCCTGCTGTAGAAGGCTGTTGATCTAGTTGAGAAGGATGAGCCTGTCGCAGGGCTGATAGCCGACCAGCCTAGTTCCTACGATAAGAGTCAAAAGTTTAGAGACGGCTGCTCATGGGAGGTTCTCGGTAACACTTTACCTGAGTCTACATAACACATTCATAACGTCATGCATAGACACTTCATAACATATTAATGAATGTTTAAATCCACATTCAGAAAGTGTACATGCTATTAATATGGAGTACTATGTGATTTTACTCAAATATATATTTTTCAAAATAAAAGTCCTCGTAAATAATTATATCACATTTCAGTAAAATGATACATTTCTGAATTACGGGGACTAATTGCATGTTCTTAGAGGTTATGCAAATAATCATAGATGTATAATTGTGCTAATAAGCTACGTAGCATTTTCCTCAACAACTGTACTGTTGAAATACCCCTTCCTGTTCAAAGCAGTAGATCAGGATGCCACGCCTCTGGGTTTCCCTGCCACCTCCAATCTCCCAAACCCGATGACGTCACGCCCTGAATTATCCAATCACACCTCATGCTTCCGTTCCCCCCTCGCCCGAGCACTAATTTCTCACACCTGTATCTCATTCCTTGTTACCTTATTAGCGACTGAGCGTTCTCTCCTGCCTTCCTTGTTTGATTTCACTCGCCCTTATCTCTGGTTCTCTGAATCCCCTGCCTGCCTCTCTCTTTATGACCCTGTCTTGTCCCTCAGCTATGTTTGCCTGGCTTACGCTGTTGTGCCTCACTGTCAACCGGTTTAGTGAAACTCATCAGCCCACGTTTATAACTCCTGACACCAAGTCATTTTTATTTAGCCTGTCTATAAATAAAACACTTTGTCAAAATAATAATTGAGGACGTTTATACTGAAAAATGTCTCTCAGTAAAATGACTTAGAACTCTATATTAATACCATGTAAAACATATGCACTTTATTAATGTGTATTTAAACATTAATGACTGACTTATAAAAGGTTTATATAAGAAGTTATGAATGTGTGATGTAGACACTGCTTAAGTGACGTATAACCATGTTCCCCGTCTGTTTATCTTAAAGCTTCACTGTAGAATAAAAGTGATGACACCACACTATAAACTAGCCCTCATGGAATTATACAGTCCACCTTAAACCCCTCCAGAGTGGAGCTGTACAGGAGGATGGAGCAGCTTCCTTACCCTGCAGTGGAGCTGATAGAACAAGGTTTATTACTAAGCAGGTTTGGAGCGATTCTATTGGTCGGTCCATCATGAATATTCACTAACCTGACTGCATATATGATCTATTTGATGTATACACTCACCATCAAAAGAACCACTGCACCCAGAAGGAGGTGTGGGAGTGCGGTGCTGTTGGGAAGGAAGATAAAGGTGACCAGGATCAATAACTGATGATACATTTAGACTGATATGATCAATATTTATTGAGCTACACATACAGAAGTCTGTCTCTCAGTTTGGCGTCGGGCCGCCGTGTTTGCTAACCCAACATGCCAAACATCTCGGCTAGAGGTTCCTAAGGTTGTCCTGTGATAATCCATCCCATGCAGCTTGAACACCCTCACACAGTTCCTGCAGATGGTGTGGTAGGGGTGGAAGTGGAGTAAAACCAGACCTTCTTAGGGATAGATGTCGTAACGGTCTGTGTGCATGTAGTCCTGCGTGATGCAGCCGTCTGCCAATGGTGCTGGCACTAACAGGATGACTCATGGAGGGCATGTTGAGTGTCCACCATCGTGGCGGTTGGTTCACATGTCTCATGATGTCAAACCTACCCACCAAGTTTCCTTCCTGTGGGTGGAGTCCTTCTGGGTGCAGCTATTTGTGCAGCTACTCCTTGATGATGAGTGTAGTTGGGTGTGTCTTTAGATTTCTATATATACTGTATATTTAAATCAGATTTTCCGAAGTGCTCAAATCTTTTGCTCCTGTAATCATTAGAAGCTCGCCATTTATTAAACCATAGTAGCATAAGATCAGCACGAGGCTATGCCAGAACATTCCAGGGAAACTTTCTGGATACTGTTTTCCAGTAATGCCATTAACACCATTATGTTCTTCCTCATCATCATTATTATGTACTACCATCATTTGGAACTCCTGCTCTGCTGTATAAGACGTTTACGCCAGGAGAGCTTCACGGGAGCGCAGTGCCGGCCCTCAGAGCCGATTACAGATTAGGTGACAGCAGCGATCCCGCAAACGCTCCCTCGTCGTCTGTTGTAACACATTCGTTTCACTTTGTGAAAGCTACATTAACCTCAGCGAGACCTGATTCAGCTCCTGTTTTTATCACCAGGGATCATCCGGTGACCTCATGGTCCGCAGCATTCAGCTGAAGCACTCGGGGAAGTACGTGTGCATGGTGCACACGGCGGTGGACAGCGTCTCGGCCGCGGCCGACCTGATCGTCCGAGGTACGGCCCGCTCGACGAGGAGTTAGTTGGTATTCTGACGGCCCTCTGAGCCTTTATTAGATGATGAATTTAAAAGGTCCCCCCTCCCTCCCATCCCTCTCCGCATCATTGTGCTATTTCTGTTTTATCTGACAATTCGG
The DNA here is from genome assembly GCA_024036415.1 of Prochilodus magdalenae. Lineage (NCBI taxonomy): Eukaryota > Metazoa > Chordata > Actinopteri > Characiformes > Prochilodontidae > Prochilodus > Prochilodus magdalenae. Next base: position 67,314 of record JAMWET010007229.1, read on the forward strand.
CCTGTGAAATAATGACTCGCGGAGCGTCTGGAATCGATGCATTAATTCCCGGCTCCGCGCTCCTCGGACCTTTTGTGTTTCCATCACCGCGTGAAGGGTCCCGGCGTTCAGCCTGTGAATAATAAACCGTGTCTGGCTCTTGTGGCCGGACTTGTCTCACTTTGCTGGAGACTTTTTGTAACCTTGCCGTGCCCTTCTCCGGGTGATGAGACGCAGTGGGGTTTTTTTTTCTTTGTTTTGTTTTTTTTTTTTTTTAAGTTAGTGTCCTCCTGGTCTCTTTCTGGCGCTGGTGTTGACAGGGCCCCCTGGTGCCCCGGAGGGGGTGCTGGTGGGAGAAGTCACGGACAGGACGGCTCAGATCTCGTGGGGCCCCGGCTCTGACAACCACAGCCCTGTTACCCTCTACATAGTGCAAGCCCGCACTGCTTTCTCCATCGGCTGGCAGGCTGTCAGAACAGGTATGTGCCCTCATGACAATGCCCTCACAGGTACATTCACTGTCTGCTTTATTGGGAGCGTGGGAGTCCTGTATTCATAATGCACTGTAAATGCATGTATGCGGCATTATATAGCATGCATAACACCGTATAACACGTGACATAGGCTTGTTTAATGTGGTCTTTAAGGCTCTAAGTGAAATGAGGTGTCAGTACATTAAACCTTATGGAGCATTATAAGTGGTCTTTATGGCTCTAAGTAAAGTGAGGTGTCAGTATATTAACCCTTATAGAGCATTATAAGTGGTCTTAAAGGCTCTAAGTGAAGTGAGGTGTCAGTATATTAAACCTTATAGAGCATTATAAGTGGTCTTTAAGGCTCTAAGTGAAGTGAGATGTCAGTATATTAAAGCTTATAGAGCATTATAAGTGGTCTTTAAGGCTTCAAGTGAAGTGAGGTGTCAGTATATTAAACCTTATAGAGCATTATAAGTGGTCTTTAAGGCTTCAAGTGAAGTGAGGTGTCAGTACATTAAACCTTATAGAGCATTATAAGTGGTCTTTAAGGCTCTAAGTGAAGTGAGGTGTCAGTACATTAAACCTTATAGAGCATTATAAGTGGTCTTTAAGGCTCTAAGTGAAGTGAGATGTCAGTATATTAAACCTTATAGAGCATTATAAGTGGTCTTTAAGGCTTCAAGTGAAGTGAGGTGTCAGTATATTAAACCTTATAGAGCATTATAAGTGGTCTTTAAGGCTCTAAGTGAAGTGAGATGTCAGTATATTAAACCTTATAGAGCATTATAAGTGGTCTTTAAGGCTCTAAGTGAAGTGAGATGTCAGTATATTAAACCTTATAGAGCATTATAAGTGGTCTTCAAGGCTTCAAGTGAAGTGAGGTGTCAGTACATTAAACCTTATAGAGCATTATAAGTGGTCTTCAAGGCTTCAAGTGAAGTGAGGTGTCAGTACATTAAACCTTATAGAGCATTATAAGTGGTCTTTAAGGCTCTAAGTGAAGTGAGGTGTCAGTACATTAAACCTTATAGAGCATTATAAGTGGTCTTTAAGGCTCTAAGTGAAGTGAGATGTCAGTATATTAAACCTTATAGAGCATTATAAGTGGTCTTTAAGGCTCTAAGTGAAGTGAGATGTCAGTATATTAAACCTTATAGAGCATTATAAGTGGTCTTTAAGGCTCTAAGTGAAGTGAGATGTCACAGTATTTTATACCTTAGTGAGCTTTATAAGTGGTCTTTAAGGCTCTAAGTGAAGTGAGATGTCAGTATATTAAACCTTATAGAGCATTATAAGTGGTCTTTAAGGCTTCAAGTGAAGTGAGGTGTCAGTATATTAAACCTTATAGAGCATTATAAGTGGTCTTTAAGGCTTCAAGTGAAGTGAGGTGTCAGTACATTAAACCTTATAGAGCATTATAAGTGGTCTTTAAGGCTCTAAGTGAAGTGAGGTGTCAGTACATTAAACCTTATAGAGCATTATAAGTGGTCTTTAAGGCTCTAAGTGAAGTGAGATGTCAGTATATTAAACCTTATAGAGCATTATAAGTGGTCTTTAAGGCTTCAAGTGAAGTGAGGTGTCAGTATATTAAACCTTATAGAGCATTATAAGTGGTCTTTAAGGCTCTAAGTGAAGTGAGGTGTCAGTATATTAAACCTTATAGAGCATTATAAGTGGTCTTTAAGGCTCTAAGTGAAGTGGGGTGTCAGTATATTAAACCTTATAGAGCATTATAAGTGGTCTTTAAGGCTTCAAGTGAAGTGAGGTGTCAGTATATTAAACTTTATAGAGCATTATAAGTGGTCTTTAAGGCTCTAAGTGAAGTGAGGTGTCCGTATATAAAACCTTATAGAGCATTATAAGTGGTCTTTAAGGCTCTAAGTGAGGTTAGATTTCAAGACATTAAACCTTATAGAGCATTATAAGTGGTCTTTAAGGCTTCAAGTGAAGTGAGGTGTCAGTATATTAAACCTTATAGAGCATTATAAGTGGTCTTTAAGGCTTCAAGTGAAGTGAGGTGTCAGTACATTAAACCTTATAGAGCATTATAAGTGGTCTTTAAGGCTCTAAGTGAAGTGAGGTGTCAGTACATTAAACCTTATAGAGCATTATAAGTGGTCTTTAAGGCTCTAAGTGAAGTGAGATGTCAGTATATTAAACCTTATAGAGCATTATAAGTGGTCTTTAAGGCTCTAAGTGAAGTGAGATGTCAGTATATTAAACCTTATAGAGCATTATAAGTGGTCTTTAAGGCTCTAAGTGAAGTGAGATGTCAGTATATTAAACCTTATAGAGCATTATAAGTGGTCTTTAAGGCTCTAAGTGAAGTGAGATGTCAGTATATTAAACCTTATAGAGCATTATAAGTGGTCTTTAAGGCTTCAAGTGAAGTGAGGTGTCAGTATATTAAACCTTATAGAGCATTATAAGTGGTCTTTAAGGCTCTAAGAGGTGAAGTGAGATGTCAGTATATTAAACCTTATAGAGCATTATAAGTGGTCTTTAAGGCTTCAAGTGAAGTGAGGTGTCAGTATATTAAACCTTATAGAGCATTATAAGTGGTCTTTAAGGCTTCAAGTGAAGTGAGGTGTCAGTACATTAAACCTTATAGAGCATTATAAGTGGTCTTTAAGGCTCTAAGTGAAGTGAGGTGTCAGTACATTAAACCTTATAGAGCATTATAAGTGGTCTTTAAGGCTCTAAGTGAAGTGAGATGTCAGTATATTAAACCTTATAGAGCATTATAAGTGGTCTTTAAGGCTTCAAGTGAAGTGAGGTGTCAGTATATTAAACCTTATAGAGCATTATAAGTGGTCTTTAAGGCTCTAAGTGAAGTGAGGTGTCAGTATATTAAACCTTATAGAGCATTATAAGTGGTCTTTAAGGCTCTAAGTGAAGTGGGGTGTCAGTATATTAAACCTTATAGAGCATTATAAGTGGTCTTTAAGGCTTCAAGTGAAGTGAGGTGTCAGTATATTAAACTTTATAGAGCATTATAAGTGGTCTTTAAGGCTCTAAGTGAAGTGAGGTGTCCGTATATAAAACCTTATAGAGCATTATAAGTGGTCTTTAAGGCTCTAAGTGAGGTTAGATTTCAGGACATTAAACCTTATAGAGCATTATAAGTGGTCTTAAGGCTCTAAGTGAAGAGATATTAAAGTACATCATGAAACCTGACATTCTAAGTTTGCATACTCTTGTTTTATAAATTCTTATGCATGTTTATAACTAGTCATACGTAATTATCATGTTTAGACAGCATTATCAATACAGAGCTTGTAGGAAGTGTTACAGGAGCCTCTACCTTCTACTCGCAGGCTACTCTCAGTACTTTATAACCCACATATGAAATGCATTGTGTACAGTATTGCTCAAAAGTTTGGATTCAGTGTCTACTGACTCATTGTATATATGATAGTTATGACATATGCACTTATGACATATATGCATTTATTGACTTTATGGGTGATATATACATGACAGACTGTGGGTATGTCATATACACTGAATATGGTTATCACTGACTGTATATGAAACATATGATGGATACGATTGCTGTATATATGATATGGGCCCTTGTTAATGATATATGTAACATAAGATATATACACCCATTGACTGTATATATGATATATATATATATATATATATATATATATATATATATATATATATATATATATATATATGCAGTGTATATAATATCAATATTTATTGATGGTGTATATTATATAAATTATATATACCCTCATTGACTGGTTATATGATCTATATGGTAGGTTCACTTATTGACTTTATAAAAAAAAAAAAAAACAAGTATATATATATATATGTGTATATATATATATATATATATATATATATATATATATATATATATATACACATATACACATATATATACATACACACACACACACACACACACACACATATATATATATATTTATATATAAAGTCAATAAGTGAACATACCATATAGATCATATAACCAGTCAATGAGGGTATATATCTTATGTTACATATATTATTAACAAGGGCCCATATCATATATACAGCAATTGTATGCATCACACGGTGTATATAATATAGACACTCATTGATGGTGCATATAGTGTATATGATATATACCCTCATTGTGTGTATAGCATACACACTGAATGTGTAGGTCCTTGACTGTATATGAAACCTATTAAATTTATATGTATTTAATGTACAAATGATATAGACACATGTTGGTTTTATATGTAATATATAAGATATATACACTCACAATGCATATATGAAATCAAATATACACTTCTTGGTCAGAACATGCTGGAGTTAGAGTTCGCTCTTCAGAAATCAATAGATATTTATTATTTTCAAGTCTAAAGTATGTAAGACTTATTAATCTTAACAACATATAATTATAACTACACTGTTTAAATTAAACCAATCACAGTTCATGGTTTTAATCAACAGAGAGACATAATTCTATTGTGACTGTCTTTCTCCAACTGTATAACTCATTAAGGAGCTGTAGAGAGTTAGGAAGCGGTCAGAATGATGAACAGACCTGTAGATGAAAGCCGTGGATCAAAAAGTTATAAAAAATTAACCTCTAGATTGCCTCATATTTGAAAAGTGGTGATCAAATCTAAAGGCAGTATATTATTCATCAGTTAATAACGCCTCAGCATTCCCAAAAAAACGTTACATCATCTCAAAATACTGTGTATTATTGAACATATAGTATTTCAGTCTGTACACTACCAGTCAATAGTTTAGACACGGCTCCTCATAGCAGGTTCTCCATCTGTAGAATAAAAGTGAAGACCCCAAACTATAAACTAGCCCTCATGGAATTATACAGTCCACCTTAAAACCCTCCAGAGTGGAGCTGTACAGGAGGATGGAGCAGCTTCCTTACCCTGCAGTGGAGCTGATAGAACAAGGTTTATTACTAAGCAGGTTTGGAGCGATTCTATTGGTCAGTCCCTCATGAATATTCACTAACCTGAAAGGAGAACTAGAGCTTTTACACTGTGCAGAAAAAGAGATCAAAGTTTTTACACCACTAAATATATATTAGAGGTGGAGATATGGAGGGGTATCATACTGTGCTTGGTGTATATCATTAAACGCATTCAAATAAAGCATAATATATATAGTATAAAGGCAAAACGTTTTGCGTGATGTCATCAATCACATCAGGTGGTGTCATTCCAATATAACTAGCCCTCATTAAATACGGGATTAAACTAATTGGCCAGATTAGATGTTCATAAAGCCGGGTGCAATATGAGCTAGAACTATTTGTTTTCCAATGTGCAGTGGAGAAATATCCTAGCCAGAAAGGTGGGGGTTTCCGATAAAGTGGCCTGTGTGTAGTCCATAGATGCTGAATAAAAGGGATGCTCAACTTTTACATTTCCGCCAGGTTGTTCTACGATTGTTTCCCAGAGAAAGCTACAGTTCTGTTTATGTGTAAGAGCGGAGTGAATTAAGCCAGGCACACAGCGTAGGGCTTTGATGGTTTAGGATAATCTCCGCCCTGCTGTGCATCTGAGAAAATGCTGAACTGAATGTGTCTCTCTGCGTCTGAGCGTGTGTAGATGGGCATTTATGTGTGTCTCCATTCCAAATTTCTTTAATCCTAGTTCCTGATTCTGTGCCTGGACAGATGACGCGCGCCACAGCGGTGGGCCTCAACCCCTGGGTGGAGTATGAGTTTAGGGTGGTGGCGGTCAACGCCGTCGGGGTCGGGGAGCCCAGCGCCCCGTCCCAGCCCGTTCGCACTCGGCCAGCAGGTACGCCTTCCTGCCCAAAGCCCCTTAGTCTCCTCCCGCTGTGGTTAGGACGGTTCAACATTCTGCCCGGCCATTTCAAGTGACGGTGTGATTAATCCTGATGTTAATCCTGATGTTGTGAAGTGATGTGACGTCTCCATTCCAGACTCCACCATACTCCACTAGGGTCTTCAGGCGTCAAAGCTTCACGGCTGGCCATCCAGACTATTTACAGCAGACTCAAATTGAGCGGGCAGATTTGTGAAAATGTTCAGAGTCCTGGATTTGTGTCAGGGCTTTAGAAGACCATCTTGAATTGATTCGAGCCCACTTTCATCCCTCTAGATGGTCAGCTTTGAAGTTACGCATTGATGTGTCGGCGCTTGGTTCCTTTCACTTGGCAGGATACGGCTGTATGATGCAATCAAATATGGCCAAATCTGTTCGTGAAAATGTTCAGAAATTAAGCTCATTAATCTGAGTGTAAAACAGATTACAAATACATTTGGTAGCACTTTCTATGAATATTTATGTTTAATGCATTAAAAGTGCATTCATGAAGATCTATAAAGTATTTATAATATTTTATAGTACCAGACATAAGCCTTTGTAAGTGTGCATCCACATTAATATAGCCCACACAAACTGTTATGGCACAGCAGTATAAGGCTTCATAGCACATAGTCACATAATGCATTATAAATGCATTCATAAAGATCTATAAAGCATTATAAATGCTTTATAGATCTTTATGAATGCACTTATAATGCATTAGCCTTTGAAGCTGTGCATACATATTAATATTGCACACATAAACTGTTATGGCACAACAGTATAAGGCTTCACAGCACATAGTCACATAATGCCTTATAAGTGCATTCATAAAGATCTATAAAGTATTTATAATGCATTATAGTACCCGACATAAGCCTTTGTAATTGTGTATCCACTTTAATATAGCACACATAAATTGTTATGGCACAAAAGTATAAGGCTTCATAGCACATGTTCACATAATGCATTATAAGTGCATTCATAAAGTTCTATGAAGTATTAATAATGCTTTATAACATCCGACATAAGCCTTTGTAACTGTGCATAAACATTCATATTGCACACACAAACTGTTAGGGCACAACAGCGTATCACATAGTCACATAATGCATTATAAGTGCATTCATAAAGATCTATAAAGCATTTATAATACATTATAGTACCCGACATAAGTCTTTGTAACTGTGCATACACATTAATATTGCACACATAAACTGTTATGGCACAACATTATAAGGCTTCATAGCACATAATCACATAATGCATTATATGTGCATTCATGAAGATCCATAAAGCGTTTATAATTCATTATAGTACCTGACATAAGCCTTTGTAGCTGTGCATGCACATTAATATTGCACACAAACTGTTATGGCACAACAGTGTAAGGCTTTATAGCACATAGTTACATAATGCATTATATGTGCATTCATAAAGATCTATTAAGTATTTATAATGCTTTATAACATTTACATTTATGGCATTTAGCTGACGCTCTTATCCAGAGCGACTTACAAGGTTAAGGATTACAGGTGGGCCAGTGTAGTGTTAGGAGTCTTGCCCAAGGACTCTTATTGGTGTAGCTCAGCATAGTCACCCAGACTGGGATTCGAACCCCAGTCTCCCATACGTAGAGGTGGCACCCTGAGTAGTGGTGTTACCCAGTGGTGTTACCCACTGAGCTACACCAACCACTACCAATAACATCCGACATAAGCCTTTGTAACTGTGCATAAACATTCATATTGCACACATAAACTGTTAGGGCACAACAGTATATCGCCTCATAGCACATAGTCACATAATGCATTATAATTAATATATTTTTCCTGTTATTTACAATATCTGTGAAACTGTTATCATAAAACTTCATAACTAATGTCGTGTTCATTTGCATAATGCTTTATCAGGATCTCCTCATGTTACCAGAAGTGCTTCCATTATCGCCTGGCCCCTCAGTCCTTCTTTGCGATACACATGCATGTTATTATTACTTTTGGCTTTTCCATCTAGATTTTTCCTCTGAGTTCCTTTTACCCTCCTAAGCCCCTCCTACTTCCAGTCTAATGCTTTTAACGTCCGTTCTCCTTACCAAGTTTTGCTGGTGGCTTTTCGGATGCAGTGTGTGGTGTAGATGTCCATGATGGTGGAATAAGAGACCCCAGTTATCTGTTCAGCTGTCCTCGGTATTCGCTGAAGGATCTTGCGGTCGAAGGCATAGCGATTCCCAAACCAGGCAGTAACACGGCTGCTCAGGATGCTCTCTATAGGGGCTCCACAGAAGGTGGTAGGGATGATGGATGGAAGACGAGCTTTCCGAAGCCTGCACTGCTACCCCATCTCCTCCCTGTTCCCTTAGTCCTGTATCAGTCCTAACACCATCATGAATCGGTTGCCTCGGGGGGGATCCAGCCTTCCAGCCAGGGGCAGGAGCCTTCCAGATATCCAGCATAAGACCTCTGTCCTCCCTCAATCAGTATTTTCTGTGAGATGTTAATGATTGGCTAAAAGGAGGGACTGCATGTGGGCGTGGCCAAAGACCATAGTATGAAGGAAGTAGCTGAGTCTGCAGGTGTATGGAAGCGTACGGTTATACGGGTCTACCCTAAAATCCCAGTCTACAGGGAATTCTCTTCGGAATGGTGCCAGGGAAGGCATCCACCAAATCTGGACCACCTGACCAATTCTTTGATGTAAGAGTGTCTGAACACTGATGTGGCTACATCCAGACACTTGTCCAGTAAGCCAGATCCTGCCATAGCTGCTGTTGTCCACTTAGAACATGAGTGGCAACATGTGCATTGACCAGGGGCCCCCAAACTCCAAACACACGGCTGGTGGGTTTCAGAGTGGGGCCCACAAATCAAGGCGAGGTATCGGTGATGCAACTGCCATCTCCACCCCGTTTCCTCGTCCCCCTGTACTGCGACGAACCCAGCACTGTAGGGCCTGCGGTGAAAACGCAATTTAACTCCATAATTAGTTTAATTCGCTCCGAGAGCCTCGTCTTGATGGCAGCTTAGCCATGGGAAATCCACGCTCATTGTTTCCCGTCAGTCATCGCGTTGGGGCGCACGCACGGCTCCAAATTGCGGAATAATCTCCACACAATTAAGACACAAATCGAGCGCGCGGCGATCTGATTGACACCGGAGGAGATTTAGCTAAATCGGCAGGGAGACCACATGTGTGCACGTCTGGCTGTGGGTTTTCAAACTTCCCGATTTTTTTCCCCACCCCCACCCTCTGCTAGCCCCCTTTGCCGGAGCCCTTTTTTGAGAATCGTGAGAGTAAAGATGTCACGCTGCAGCCTTTAAGCGTTCTGATGTCGCACATTAGCACGCAGGAAGTCCTGCTATCATTAATTTGCATCTGCGAAGGTGTGAAATGCCCACGCTCGCTATCAGGCAATAGGACTTGAAAGAGTCTATTTTCAGCCGGATTTTCCCGAGCACATCTGCCTTGATCAGGAGGAGTCGCGAGGAGGAGAACGCGGTGTCAACCTCAGCTTCAGCACTTGAAAGAGACCCACGCGACAAACAGTAAAGCTGTGCCGGGTTCGACTTCAACCCGACTTACTACAAAGGTGTCCTCTTCAAACAAAAAGAAAGGAAAAGAAAAGCAAAAGAAAGACGAGAAAAGGAAGGGAAGCCTCGGAACCTCTGAGGAATCAGGCCGTGTACTCAGTTCTGTGTTTTTCTGTGTGTGGTTTGTTTGTTCTCCTCTTGTCCTAAGCTCCTGAGGTGGCTCCAGCCAACGTGAGCGGCGGTGGAGGAACCCGCGGCGAGCTGGTGATCACGTGGGAGGTGAGCAGCCCGTTCCGACTCTGACTCAGGCGGATGTTTCTTGGCAGGGAGTGTTATTTTGTTTTCTTCTTCTTCCTTCTCCTCCTCCTCCTCTTCTTCCTCTTTTTCCTCTTTTTATTCTTCCCCTTCTGAAGTCAATCTTCTGAGGTGAATTGGATTCGGAAAGGGAATTCTCCATGGTGACGTGGTTTAAATTAGACAAGCAGTAATTAAAACGCAGAGCTGTCGTCCTCGCTTTTTGCTCTGGCAAAATTGCTCCCAGTGGTGCGTAAGTCATAACCAAGATCCAGATAGAGGACGAAGGAATGCAGAATGACACAGTCCTGTCAAGAGACGCTTCAGAGAAGACCTCACGACTGTCTTTAAACGCTGCCATAGAGTGTAATTACTCAGTAGGTTAAATGGTTCTCTCTTGTTCCACTTACAAGGTATATGACCCTGGTCACCAGATGTGGTTCTACATGTCCATTTTCACCCTATGAGTTGTTGCTAGGGTCAAACACGTTCCTTAGTTGGTACAGCTTTACTGTGATTAGCTGCACCTGTGTCGAGGCCACGATGAAGCAAAGTGTCAAAACAGACTAAATAAAATGAGCTTCTGTGTTAATAAGCTCCGCCCTCATACTATATAGTTAGCTATGCTAGTTACTTGGAGCTAATGCTAGCTAACATTACCTATACTAGCTACCGGCTTTCTATCTGGACGTCAGCAAACAGTAGATTAAAGTTGTTCCTCACTGTGGAACTCTCAGTTTAAGATGATCTGCTTCAACCGGCAAACACGGATACAATCAGACAGCATGGCTGCTCCTTACAGTCGGCTGTTAGGGTTGTGATCCTAATAAATGTGGAGCTGCTTCTCTCTTCAGTCTCTTCATAGTTAAACTCTTCTTATTCTACTATCACATAAACCGTAAATACTGTTTTGCATTTCTGCACCTCTAAATGCTTTATTTATTTGTTATGTTTGAATTGGAAGCAAATAGGTTTTTAAATCTTAAAATCAGTTTTTTAATATATGTTATATAAAATATGTTATCCTGTAAGAAGCAAGGTAGCTGTCCTATAAGCTAGAAATTTAGGAGCTGGACTGAAGTACTGATAGAAATCAGAGTAAGGGTATACATGCGGTGAGAGATCTGAAAAATAAATCAGAGTAAGGGTATACATTCGGTGAGAGATCAGAGTAAGGGTATACACGCGGTGAGCGATCTAAAAGAGATCATAGTAAGGGCATACACGCAGTGAGCAATCTGAAAGAGATCAGAGTAAGGGTCTACACGCGGTGAGAGATCTGAAAGAAATCAGAGTAAGGGTATACATGCGGTAAGACATCAGAGTAAGGGTATACACGCGGTGAGTGATCTGAAAGAGATCAGAGTAAGGGTATACATGTGGTGAGTGATCTGAAAGAAATCAGAGTAAGGGTATACACGCGGTGAGTGATCTGAAAGAGATCAGAGTAAGGGTATACATGCGGTGAGAGATCTGAAAGAAATCAGAGTAAGGGTATACACGCGGTGAGCAATCTGAAAGAGATCAGAGTAAAGGTATACACGCGGTGAGCGATCTGAAAGAGATCAGAGTAAAGGTATACACGCGGTGAGCAATCTGAAAGAGATCAGAGCAAGGGTATACATGCGGTGAGAGATGTGAAAGAGATCAGAGTAAGGGTATACACGCGGTGAGAGATCTGAAAGAAATCAGAGTGAGGGTATATACACGAGGAGCGATCTGAAAGAGATCAGAGTAAGGGTATACATGTGGTGAGAGATCTGAAAGAAATCAGAGTAAGGGTATACATGCAGTGAGGAGTCTACTAAGATTACTAAGCTAAAATCCAGCTCTCTTTTTCAGATTTCTGAATTTCTTTTGATGGACTGTTAACTGATCTAGGGAAGGGGAGTATTCGGTATGACCATTTGAATTTGAATCAGATGAATCTGAAATCTGATTATGATTGGATCAGTAAGTGCATGTAAATACTACTATCACTTTGCACTTTATTAAAATTTTATGATCAGCAAACTGATAGGAATGGCTCAAATTAATTGTATGGTTCATTTTTAGGTTTATTTTTCCCTTCTTCTTTAATCTTACCATTTTGGAGATAATGTATTGTTAATATGTTGGTTATTATACGCTTCTCATGTGGTGCACAGGTTTCAGCTATCGGAGTATTATCTAGAACCTCAAAAAAGTCTCTGTAACTTGCTGGTACTAGCTTTGTTAGACTCTCTCCTCACTTTGGGATCAGTTTTGTCCTTCCAAGCCCGGAAGGCCTCGCTCTGACTGTCAGTGTTCTCCACTGGTTTGAACACATGGTTTGGTTGCCAGATTGACAGACGTGTGCTTGAAGGTTTACAGCTCAAGCAGACATTAAAAATAACAAAGAGCCTTTTTTCCTGAAATGATGTGATTATTTTGGCGGATGATACAAATCAATCTTTTCTCGGGAGGCCTTTTTGGCCGGTTTGTGATTTCTCAATCTGCTCTCTTCTCTCAAACGCCCCTTTTGGCTCCAGCCTGTTCCCGAGGAGCTGCAGTATGGAGAGGAGTTTGGATACGTGGTCGCTTTCCGACTGCGCGGCTCTCCGGTGTGGATCCAGAGTGTAGTGCCCTCGGTGGACGCATCTCGATATGTGTTTAAAAACGACAGCATCCCGCCCCTCTCCCAGTTTGAGGTGAAAGTGGGCGTGTACAACAGCATGGGGGAGGGACCCTTCAGCCACGAGGTCATCGTCTTCTCAGCGGAGGAAGGTGGAGACAGCTTTCATGTTCATTTTCTCACCATACAGACGTCCAGTGAGGTCAACAGTGTAAACATCTCACCTATATCATATATAGAGTCAACAAGTATACACCACATTAAATACACCTCCGGATATCTACACCCAGTGTCCATCTTATCAGCTCCACTGACCCTATAGGACACTCTGTAGGTGTACAGGTCCAGACTGTAGTCCATCTGTTTCTCTGTATACTGTATTACCCTGTTCTTCAATGGTCAGGACCCCCACAGGACCACCACAGAGCAGGTATGATGTGGGTGGTGGATCATTCTCAGCACTGCAGTGACACTGACGTGGTGGTGGTGTGTTAGTGTGTGTGGTGCTGGTGTGAGTGGATCAGACACAGCAGTGCTGCTGGAGTGTTTAGACACTGTGTCCACTCACTGTCCACTCTATTAGACACTCCTACCTTGCTGGTCCACCTTGTAGATGGACAGTCAGAGACGATAGCTCATCTGCTGCTGCACAGTGCAGTGTGGGTCATCCTCTAGTCCTTCAACAGTGGTCACAGGACGCTGCCCACAGGACGCTGCCCCACAGGACACTGCCCACAGGACGCTGCCCACAGGACGCTGCCCACAGGACGCTGCCCACAGGACGCTGTTGGTTGGATAGTTTTGGTTGCTGGACGATTCTCTGTCCAGTAGTGACACTGAGGTGTCCAGCAGTTCTGAGAATGATCCACCACCCACATAATACCTGCTCTCTGGTGGTCCTGTGGGGGTCCTGAGCATTGAGGAACATTATTAATATATATATATATATATATATATATATATATATATATATATATATATATATATATATATATATATATATATATATATATATATATGACTGATTTGTAGTTTAGAGATTCCCACAAATGTGACTAATGCAGAATATGTGCCTCTAAAATAGCATTATTATTTCTTTCTCCTCTCTGGCATCACGCCTTTCCCAGAGCCCTCTGTCGCTCCTGCCAGAGTGTGGGCACGCAGCCTGTCCGCCTCCGAGGTCCAGGTGTTCTGGGAGGCCGTCCCTCCGAGTCGAGGCAAAGCGAGGATCACGGGATACGAGGTATACAGAGCAAACCCAATAAACACAGAGCATCTCTGTAGACTCCGGGAGGTGAAAAACCCAGAGCCAAACAGCCGCACTTCAGACTGTATCGCCCCAATCGTGCCCTGTAATGCATGCTCTAATGAAAAGTGCTGATGGGCGAGGGGTGCAATTTCCTGCTCTGCAAACAAGAGGCTTGCGATTTTCTCCACAACCCATTTTTCACGATCTAATCTGGAGGATGAAGAGGTCTGCGTGCAGCTGGGCCCATCTCGCGGGGAGCGCCGATGCCCAGGCCACCTCAGGATGCGTATATAAATCTCCCTCCACACGTCGTACATCAATCCACACCTCCTCCTGCAAACGTCTCCCTGCTGTGAGCTCTTCCGTCAGCTGCCTTGACACCTGCAGGATTTGGTCTCGTTCCCTCCTCCTCCCGGCTCCAGATAACCCGGCGCCTCTGCTGTCAAAACAACGCTGCCTCTTACCTCCTTTCCGAGGCAATAAGGACAATCCGAGAGTCTGGAAAGCTGTGGGTTGGAGTTGATTTCAGTGAAAGGGAATTTCTCCAACAAATACACTCAGTTTAAAAGGAGCCAGACGGATCTTAGTAAATACAAATTCGTGGTATGTTCCACGTTCTAACGTAGACTTCGTTATTCGTTGTTGCTAATTAGAGGCTAAAAGGTGCTAAACAACTTTAGCCAGTAGCTGAGAACACTCCATAGTGAGCGCATTTCTGTCCACTGGCTTAATAAGGTTGGATCCCCACTGACTCTTTGCCTCTGCTTTGCCCCTCTTTGAACCCATAGCCCTTTACGAGCCAAAAGAACCCTGGTTCTTGAACTGGTTCTGTTCAGGCTTCTTAGAACCTTGGTGCTACTCATGGAACCAGTCTGTGTTTACACCCAGTTTTAATTGAAACCAAGGAACTTCAAGGGCTACATTATCAACACCAACAGGGGGCGCTGCACAGCAATAGCAAACAGTGGTACCATGATGGCAGCACGTGTAGGTTCCCTGTGAGCGTTGGTGCTGTTATTCCCGATGTTTGTTTATATCCAGAAAGTAGCAGGGGTCAACTACTGAAGATAAGAAAACGTAGAAGAGGTTCTCCAGCAGACCACTGGGTGGCGCCATTGTTGCCTTTTCTGTCCTCAACAATTGACACGCCCATGGATATCATTACAGTTCGTGCTGAAGAACCTGCGGTTCTTTGGTTCCATGCGGGGAACAAACTTTTCAGGTTCTGAAGGTGGAAAATCTGGCATGAAATTAGGAAAAGTGGAAAACGAACGATTCAAAATTTGGTCCATAACTCTGCTTACCGCTTATGGGCTGCCTAGCAAACACCAGTGGGCTGCTTTGGCATTAGTGAGCCCACCAGTGGTCGGCTGCCCCTATTCCCTGAAGGAATAAGCTCACCAGACACAAAATTACCCACCAGTAACTTCAGGCTCCAGCAGATGGCGCTGCATGAGGATGATGGGGCTATAGATACCGGTGGGGTGTGAGTGACGGGATCCATAGATTGGGAAGAGGTGGTGCTACAGTGCAGGGAGTGTCTCGTTCCATGTGTGGAAAACCGCTCCAGAGCAGATGTTAATGATTGGCTAAAAGGAGGGACTCCATGTGGGCGTGGCCAAAGACCATAGTGTGGAGGAAGTAGCTGAATCTGCAGGTGTATGGAAGCGTACGGTCATACGGGTCTACCAGCAGTGGATACAATCCCAGCCTACAGGGAATTCTCCTCAGAATGGTGCCAGGGAAGGCATCCACCAAATCTGGACCACCTGACCAATCCTCTGATGTAAGAGAGTCTGAACACTGATGTGGCTACATCCAGACACTAATGGTTCTGGTGCTTTTGCTAGGATCTACCAGGATTTGGCTCCCATTGAGAGCTGGATGGTGTGATAGGATGGAGGTTCTAATTAAAGACTGCCTTCGTTAATAAGCTTGATTTAAGGTTCATGTGTTCAGTCCACTGCTCTCCCCCGAGTTTTGCATTTCCTCCGTCCTAGCGCAGCTGCTGGGGCTCGCGAAGGGCTTGATAATTAGCTGATGAGGTGAAGCAGGTGTGTTCGAGCAGGGCTATAAACTGTGCAGTGAGTGGAGTCCCTCAGGACCACGAGGCTAAAGACTGGAAGAATGCCCTCTCCTTAAATTATTACTGTCCTCAGAGAATAGTGACCTTCCTGTGTTTGGCATCGTCCTCTGGCCATCCAGTGCAGTTAGGAAACGGTCTCCGGGCGTTCTGTTTTGTTTTTCAGGCACATGTTTTATTCCAGTGGCCCTCGATAGCTTTTCCACAATGCTCGAGGATCGGCCTGAGAAACTAATTGGGTTATTAACAGTGTTAGGGTTAAGAACTAAGGCCTTTATGTGCTGAATATGATTTATTATATCAGATTTGAGTTGTTTAGATTTATTTAGATGCGATGTTATGCCAGTTTGTGTGTAATTATAAACATTTATGTACAGTTACAAATGTACATTATAAATAACATTATAAATGCTGTATAGATCTTTATGAATGTACTGGTAATGCATTATGGATGCCATAGAAAGCTTTAGCTTCGTTTTTATTATAAAAAAAATCAGTTATTACAATTTCAAATTTAACAGTCATTTTCCCCCAGGCAGATAAAGAATAAAATCCCACGCTGATGTTAATTTTGATGGTTTAAAGGCTAATCTAAGACTTTATTTCCTGTTTTCTTGACTTCAGGAATTTGAATTATACTTGGGGTCAATAAAAAAATGATAATTGAGTAGTAAAATTTTTTGTACTACTGAATTCCTTTGCAATAAAATGCACTGTAAATTGAAAAGTAGAATTCAGAATTTAAAAATCCGAATTTAAAACTGAAAAATTAGAATCAAAACCTGAAATTACAAACTACTCTACTGATCAAATCGGACTCTGATTAGGATAATATGCTGCACACAGGAGAGGGATTCACCAGACCCAGGACCTAGAGGCTTGTTTAAGAACATTGGAGCTCCATCCTGGTCCTGCAGATCTACCACCCTGGAGAGTTTAGGTTCCCCGCATTTGACTGTAATATTCAGAAACGACCTGGAACTGGTGTTTTTGATTTGAGAGCTAAGCTAAGCTCTACAGAGCGGCAGGAGTATCTCCAGGACCGGCCCTGAGTTAGAGTGCTTACTGAGAGTGGTTCAGGCTTTTTGGGTTATGGGTTATGAGTCACTACCGGCGCATGTAAATGAAGAACAAGCTCACCGCTAATACTCATTAAGCCTCTGCAGTGGCCCTTCTGTAAATTTCTGCTTATTTGAATGGAGGAGCTTCTTTAGGCCAGTCACAGGTGGTGCTCAGCATAACGGGGTCCTTTTAGTGCTGGAGTATTTTCACCAGTGTCCTAAACAAGAGCCACTTAAACCCCCATTCCAATCAGGTTCTGCATGTTCTAGACTCACAGGTACAGCTCTGATTGGCTACCAGAGTGGATACAGTGAACCGAACCGGAGCTACACTCATTACCTGGACCAGGTGGTTTGGACTTGGGTCAAAGCTAAGCTCTAAAGGGTGGTAGATCTGCAGGACCAGGATTGGGCAGCCCTGAGTTGGAATGCTTACCGTGAGTTACCTTGGATACACATACAAAATACACTCGTCATTAAAAGAAGGAAGCTGCACCAAGGAGGTGCAAGGAGGTGTGGGAGTGTGGTGGTGTTGGGAAGGAGGATAAAGGTGACCAGGATCAATAGCTGATGATAAATTTAGACTGATATGATCAATATTTATTGAGCTACACATACAGAAGTCTGTCTCTCAGTATGGTGTTGGGCCGCCGTGTTCGCTAACCCAACACGCCAGACGTCTCGGTATGGAGCTGTAGAGGTTCCTAATGGAGTCCTGTGATAATACATCCCATGCAGCTTGAACATCCTCACACAGTTCCTGCAGATGGTGCGGTAGGGGTGGAGGTGGAGGGACACCAGGCCTTCTGGACGTGTGCCAACAAACCGTTCATCTTGGTGCTGACCACGGTGCCTCCACACACGGATTCGTTGGGCGTCTCCACCAAGACTAAAGCGGGACTCGTCACTGAAGATGACCCGCTGCCATTCTGAGTCACTCCATGACAGTCTGGTACGACACCACTGCAGTCTTTGGTGACGGTGACGTGGTGTTAAGGACAGTCGTGGTAACGGTCTGTGTGCATGTAGTCCTGCGTGGTGCAGCCGTCTGCCAATGGTGCTGCACTAACAGGAGGACTCATGGAGGACACCACTGCTGGCTGGATGTCTGCAATCCTGGCCGTAGAGTCAGTGAGGCACAGAGATGAGGCCCGTCCATGCTTACGTCACATGCACAGTTGAGCATGAAACTGGAATCATTCGCATGAGCAACTTCCACTCCTGTCGGCTGATTCCATATTTGTGCAACTACACTTTTGATGATAAGTGTTGTCGCCTGTTTTAAGGGCTTCTGGGAAAAACATGGAATCATGGAATCTGAGAGTGAATCTGCATTCTAACCAGACTTACACCATCCACCCATGGTCATTCTGGCCCCTTCTGTTTCGGTGCTGTAGGTGCAGTGGTGGGAGGAGGGCTCCCCGGAGAGCAACGTCGGGAAGGAAAAGATCGCAGGCAGCCCGGCTCGCATCACCGGCCTGAAGGGCAGCACGGTCTACGGGGTCTCAGTGAGAGCCACCAACAGCGGCGGAGTCGGGCCGGCCAGCATCCCTGTAAACATCACCACCAAGAAACCACGTGAGTCGTAAAGGCTGAGGCCGCTTGTTTTTGAAGACTCCGCTCTTCATTATCCACCCTTCCTCTGGAGGCAGAGACGCTGACATGATTAAAGGGCGCCCCTGCTCATTAACATACTGTAACTGTCCTTGATAAATTTGCCGCAGAGGCAGACGAACGCGTCGGCATTCGTTCATGCCTACTGCCTGCCCGCTTCTCTCGCGGCGCTCCTGATGAATCTGCTTCTGGAGGCTTTGTTTGCATTCGCATCCGTGTCTTACCGAACCAACCCCGCCTCCGTAGCAGCTAGCGTTTGTGGTGCTGAGGATGGTTCAAGGCTATATTGCACGCCGCCAATTGTTTCAGTGCTTTAATGCCTAATTAGCACACTGATGTCTATATATAGCAGATAAAGAAGAGCCACCAGTGCCAGCACTGGGTTCCAGCACCCCAGCGCAGTGAGTAATCAATGGAACGATTAGATCGAGCGTAGCTCCTCCCCCGTCCCGGCACGAGAGACCCTGGCGGCCCCCGTTAAAGCTCCCCCGGCTTACAGAGTCTGATTATCTAATGCCAATAAACCATGAGAACCGCGCGGCATATTTAAACACAGCCAGGGAGTGATCAGATAAGCTATGACATCTCAATGGAAAGGAGTAGGAGAGCTAATTTGGGCTAATTGACTAAGCGGGCAATTAAAGGCGCTTTCAAATGAAGCGCTCCCAGTTTTCCTCTCGGCCTCGGCGCCGCTCCGTAATCGGTCGGATTCTTCGCGCTATCAGGGCCCCTGGAAATAGGGCCGTCGATACGATCCGCCCAGATTCTCATAATAGCAAATATTAGAGGTTGAGTGGGCTTGGAGTCATTAGCAAAAATGGCTCAGGACTCACCGAGGCACTCATCTTTGGTCCTACTCGACTGTGAAGAGGGGAGTGAGCCCACTCAAAGGCACTGGCGGGTGAAATAATGAAATCCCAACTTTTCTCAGCTCCTTTTTTGTTTGAACTAGAGACGAGCTTCTTGAAAGCTGCGTCCCGGTAATTCAGGCTAGACGCCACGAGTCTTCAAGCTTCAAGGGGATCGCACTGAGCTCCCTGGACTCCGGGCAAGGACTACAGAAGTGGGTTAGGTGGATTAGAAACAATTACCGTGTGGTCTATATGCGCTGCGGTGATGGCGCAGAATTGATGTGCGGTAGATGTTCTCCGGTACGGAACATTAGGAGCTCCGATCAGTCATTCCGACGGTGATTCATGGAGATGACTGATGTGAGCTGCTGCAGCCAGTTGGCTCACACATATGAGGCACAGCCTTGGCATGGTTATTTACATACTAAGCTGTGACCATGGCCCTGTTCACACCTGGCTCCGTTTTGCATCTGTTTGATGCTTAATATTAATATTATGTTACATACACTCATCATTACTACAACAGCTGCACTAATAGCTGCACCCAGAAGGAATCAACCCACAGGAGTGAAACTTGGTGGGTGGGCCTGACATTGTGAGACATGCCAATAATTCAAGTTTCACCCCACGGTCGTGCATGTGACGTAAGCAAGGACGGGCCTTATCTCGGTACCTGACTGACCCAACAGCCACCATTACAGACCTCCAGTGAGCAGTGGTGTCCTCCATGAGTCCTCCTGTTAGTGCAGCACCATCGGCAGACGGCTGCACCACGCAGGACTACATGCACACAGACCGTTACCACGACTGTCCTTAACACCACGTCACCGTCACCAAAGACTGCAGTGGTGTCGTACCAGACTGTCATGGAGTGACTCAGAACGGCAGTGGGTCATCTTCAGTGACGAGTCCCGCTTTAGTCTTGGTGAAGATGCCCAACGAATCCGTGTGTGGAGGCACCGTGGTCAGCACCAACATGGACGGGTGAAGCTGCATGGGATGGATTATCATAAGACAGCATTAGGAACGTCTACAGCTCCATACCGAGACGTCTGGCGTGTTGGGTTAGCAAACACAGCAGCCCGGCGCCATACTGAGAGACAGACTTCTGTATGTGTAGCTCAATAAATATTGATCATATCAGTCTAAATTTATCATCAGTTATTGATCCTACAGCACTGCAAACCCACACTTCCTTCTGGGTGCAGCTGTTCCGTTGATAAAGAGTTTATATAAACTTCTTTATTTTAGTCATTTATTCCTTTATTTATCTGTTTATTTATTATAAAATAAATATTATGATATGTAATAAATATTATCTTTATTTTAAGTGTTTAATTAATTTGGTTTTAGTTTTTTTATATTATTTTTATTACCCCAAAATTGAAAAAACTTTCATTTTTACTTCATTTAATTTTCTTTTTCATTTAATTATTTTTTATAATCATTTTATTTGTCTGTTTACATTTTACTTTGCCTAATTACCTTTCATGTTCCAGTCTCACTTAATTTTATTATATTAATTAAATGTTTCCCATTAGTAATTATATCTCAATTATCTTAGTTAAGTTTGTTGTCCATTAATTCTATGTGGTGTTTCTTTTAATTAATTTATTTTTTTCTTCAATCCCTTCAGATGTAAATGCTCAGCTACGTTGAAAATGTGGGTCATCCACAATGTATTTCCAAGTGAAAACAAAGCTTGATTAATTGATTTGATTTGATTTGATCATAGGTGGACCTCAGCTTTTTAGATTATTGCCTGCTGACTCATTAATGTCAAGATATCAACACCATTTCAACTCTAGAATAAGACATATGGTTTTTGGTCAGTCATTGTTAAATGAGCATTAGTTTCCTATAGGAATGTTTTTCCCCTGGTGTTGTGGGCTAATGTCAATTGAAAAGACGATACCTCACTGGATTCAGGATGTAGGCCTCAGTGCCATTTCCAGTGCAAGTCTGGTCGCCCAGTTCTAATAAACAGCTCCCCCAGTTTGAATTTCCCTCCCAGGCAGAACTAATTACAGGGCTCTGCATTGTCTCTTTGTCTGAGATATCACTTCATGATTAGTGAATAAGCTCTCCCAATGCCCGGTGGCCACACCCCACCCCTTAACTAATCACATTCTTGTATTAACTAAGGTAATAAAAAAGGTAATTAAACAAATTAAAGATGATGTAATATACACTGATGCACCAAAAGTCGCGTGATATCAGTATGTAAATTGAATGTGATGTGGTGGTGTTACCTTAGGGGGCAGTTTAGGGAACGCCCACACCTGTATAAGTTGTGAGGTGTTTTCTTGTGGTTGAGTCTGAACATGAGTCACAGCATCGGTTGTTTTGGGCGGAAGGTAGGGTTTGTGTGTGCCCCTGACCCAATTAAGCTGTAGACCCCAAATTGTCCACAAGGTACTGTGCAGGCTGGTGGTGGTTCCATACTGGTCTGGGGTCTGTTCTCATGTCATGGGTTGAGTCCACTGGTCCGCTAAACACGCCAGTGATAGGTGCCCACTGTGTTTCACTGACCATTTGCAACCCCTCATGGACTTCATGTACGCCCACAATGATGGGATATCCCAGAAGGATAATGCACCGGCCAATCAAACCCAGAATTGGTTTGAGGATCATTCGGGAGGGTTCCCGTCCCATGAATGGTTTGGCCTACACTATCGTGCCTTGTTCGAACTCGGGTAACGCCTCACTCACAAGATAACACCCCAGTACTATCAGTTCCCAAGCCGCCTAGCACAGGAGTTCTTTTCTACCAGTGGCTTTCAATCTGTGTAACTCCTCCCCTTTCTGCAGGAGGGCCGCTATAACATCAGACACTGGGAAGAACATCAATACCACATGCAGTCCTTTTTTAATATCATGTGCAATATTCCCTATACCATGTGCAATATTACTTTTTTTCAAATCATGTACAGAAAAGGCTTTTATTACTTTTGAATATCAATGCTAATGTGACTTTAATATCATGTGCAATACTGCTTATCTTGTCTTACATTATCCTATCTCATCATGTGGAGCTAACTCTGCGGGGCTGAGATGGTCATTATGTAAAGCTCTCAAAGCCAGAAGTTCTCTTCCAGCAGCTGGAGCGTGTTAGTTCAGCTCTACGTTACAGACAGTCCACCTCAGCTGAGGGTACCTGTCTCTACCGAGTGTCCGTGGAACCAGTTCTGTATTTAATGCTCTTTAAAAGTTGTAATAATACTTAACTGTGTTACAGGTAGGCCAGAGTAGTGTTAGGAGTCTTGCCCAAGGGCTCCTATTGGCTTAGCACTCAGCAGAGGTGACTCTATAGGTTGTAAGACCATATAGGTTGGTAGCTCACTGGCAGGTAGTGGTGTTACCTGTTGCGCCACACCAACCACATGCACCGCATATCGTAGCCATGAATCAGACTGATCGGTAAATTGCCATATGTCTGAAATGACGTATTCGTTTATTGCCTGCGTTCAAACTGAAGTGCACTATGTTTGTTTTCAGCTCCTAGCCAGCCTCCGGGGAACATCGAGTGGAACCTGACAAACTCAAAGATCTTTCTGAACTGGGAGCATGTAAAGGCGATGGACAATGAGTCGGAGGTCACCGGCTACAAGGTGAGCTATAGTACCTGCTTAATGTGTACCATGTACATCGTCGTAATTGTTGCACATCTGGCTGTGCCTACGTCACATATGGGTTGCATTGTTGTAAAGGGGAGGGTCCTCTTGCAGAATTCCTTGGAAGAAGCGATGAAACACAGTCTGGAAGTTCTCACATTCTGCCTGTATTAGTAATTCATGCATTCATTTCATCATTCACCAGCACTCCTATGGGACGTGTAATAAGATGTTAGCGCTAGGCTATACAGCGGACAGCCACAGCTGTATAGCCTATGTATGTTACTTTATGTATGCTATTGATCCTTTTACTGCAGACCCACCAGGAGCATTTGGGGTTATGCTCTGGTCTAGGGCGTTGGGGGTTAAATTCCTGGCCTGGGGCATTGGGGGTCAAGTTCCTGGCCTGGGGCATTGGGGGTTAAGTTCCTGGCCTAGGTCATTGGGGGTCAAGTTCCTGGCCTAGGACATTGGGGGTTAAGTTCCTGGCCTGGGGCACTGGGGGTTAAGTTCCTTGCCTGGGGCATTGGGGGCTAAGTTCCTGGCCTGGGGCATTGGGGGTTAAGTTCCTTGCCTAGGTCATTGGGGGTTAAGTTCCTGGCCTAGGTCATTGGGGGTCAAGTTCCTGGCCTAGGGCATTGGGGGTTAAGTTCCTGGCCTGGGGCACTGGGGTTAAGTTCCTGGCCTGGGGCATTGAGGGTTAAGTTCCTGGCCTGGGGCATTGGGGGTTAAGTTCCTGGCCTAGGTCATTGGGGGTTAAGTTCCTGGCCTAGGGCATTGGGGGTTAAGTTCCTGGCCTAGGGCATTGGGGGTTAAGTTCCTGGCCTAGGTCATTGGGGGTTAAGTTCCTGGCCTGGGGCTCTGGGGCTTAAGTTCCTTGCCTGGGGCATTGGGTGCTAAGTTCCTGGCCTGGGACATTGGGGGTTAAAATCCTGGCCTGGGACATTGGGGGTTAAGTTCCTGGCCTGGGGCACTGGGGTTAAGTTCCTGGCCTGGGGCACTGGGGTTAAGTTCCTGGCCTGGGGCATTGAGGGTTAAGTTCCTGGCCTGGGGCACTGGGGTTAAGTTCCTTGCCTGGGGCATTGGGGGTTAAGTTCCTGGCCTAGGTCATTGGGGGTTAAGTTCCTGGCCTGGGACATTGGGGCTTAAGTTCCTTGCCTGGGGCATTGGGGGCTAAGTTCCTGGCCTGGGGCATTGGGGGTTAAGTTCCTGGCCTAGGTCATTGGGGGTTAAGTTCCTAGCCTAGGGCATTGGGGGTTAAGTTCCTGGCCTGGGGCACTGGGGTTAAGTTCTCAAAATCCAGCGTTTTGCTCAGACTTGATTTCACTTACATGATGATTGACATTTGCATGGGGAGGTGACTCATATCGGCTGTGGGTTGCAGGTTATTGAACCAACAGAAGGTTATTGGTTTGATTCCCTGAACCCACAGGACTGAAGTGCCCTTGAGCAAGGCACTTTTAACCTGCAATGCCCAGAGCAAGGAACCTTATCCACAGCGCCCAGGGAGCAGTTGGGGGTTAAGTGGCTGCCCTAAGGCATTGAGGTGTAAGTGCCTGGCCTAATGGCACAACCAGGTATACCCTGTTAGTGCTGGGATTGGATCCTGCAAAACAGTCTTGGCTTTCTGGCCCACCGTTCCCACTTCTAGGTCCCATTGATCAAATTCAGACCTGATTTCACTTGCATGATGGTTCACATTTGCATGGGGAGGTGACTCAGATCAGTCCTGGGTTGCAGGTTAGGGAACCATCCTCATGACCGGATTTGATTTGAATCCCTGAATCAACAGGACTTAAGTGGAGTGCCCTCGAGCAAAGCACTTAACCCCCAACTGCTCCCTGGGTGCTGTGGATAGGACTGCCTGGTACTCCAGGCAAGTGGAGGCATGCTGCCTTCAGCCAGCCACCTTTGGATGTTTTAAAATTGTGACCCATTTTAACCAGTACTTACAAATTAAATAATAAGGGAAGTGACTTCTTTGGGTAAGTCCTTGGGCAAGACTCCCAGTGCTACATTCACCTTCTTCTATAGCAGATACAAGTCATTCTGTTAGGAATGTCAAAAACTGGCTAAATGCAAATATCATTGGAATCTAGAATGTCCTCAGGGTTCCCAACAGATGCGCCTCGGGACGGAACCCAAATGATGCAAGACAGTGTTAGCTTTACTGCTGGTTGTTTACGTCTCGTACTGGTGTTACATTTATAGTAGTAGATCATAAGCCTAACGATTAATAATGCAAAAATAACCTCACCGGATAAAACGGGAATCCCCCGAGACTAAAACGTGTGGATGACTGGAGTGGACAAGTTTCTGGATGTAGACCAGACCAGTATTCAGACACCCTTCCATCAAAGAATTGGTCAGTTGGGCCAGATTTGTTAGAGGCACAATTCCAAAGAGAATTCCCTGTAGGTTGGGATTGTATCCACTGCTGGTAGACCCGTACGACCATACGCCTCCATACACCTGCAGATTCAGCTACTTGCCTCACACTATGTGGTTTGGCCACGCCCACATGCAGTCCCTCCTTTTAGCCAATCATTAACATCTGCTCTGGAGCGTTTTCCACACATAGAACGAGGCATTCCCTGCACTGTAGCACCTCTTCCCAATCTATGGATCCCGTCACTCACACCCCGCAGGGATTTATAGCTCTATCGTCCTCGTACAGCGCCATCTGCATGAGCCTGAAGTTACTACCACTTTAAACACACAAGGTGACTCATTCTTTGTCCAGTGAGCTTAAGCACGTGATGGAACTGTGTTCAGTATGTACTGGATTTCTGTGTTTAGCTTGTGCCAACAGTCCTACAGCAGTTTCAGCACATGCACATAACAGCACAAATCCTAAACCTTGCCTCATTATTAAAATCATTCTGCTAACAGGTTATTCATGGGTAACAGCCCTGCTCCCATATTTAGGTGCTCTACACGTATTATTTGCTTTGTGTTGACTTTGCTAGCCCGAACGCTTACACCAGTGTTTGCTAATCAGGCTGTTTGGACGGCGTCGGCCGGGGCGGTGCCAGCTGGCTTTGTTAGCAGAGCCAAAGAGCCATCGGGGGGCCACCTCGTCCTCCTGACCAATTCAGGGCTTTGACCAAAATGAGCCATAGGTCCAATCCGGGCTGCAGGTATTAGTTCGGCTCTAAGCTCCTGCTTAAGCTCTCCGATAAGTTTGTTGGCGCCGCTTAAATACAATGCATTCGGCACATCGGGAGAAATAATGAATGCAAACTTGACAAACAAGTGTGGAAATACAATTATCCCGCTTAATCCCGATCTTCTGGCTTAAAACGCTTTTTTGCTAAATGTGTAAATGCCGTTAGATTAGCCCAAACGTTCACTTTTAATCTCTTTGTGCTGCTTCGCTCTTAAAAAAGCACATGCTTTGGAATGAGGCTCTTCGGCCCGGACGCATGAATAGAGCTCACGTTGATCTCGGCCCACTTTCACCCATTTCGGAGAAAGCCGGTCCGTGCGGTAGCCCGCTGTTCTCGAAAGTGCACTCTCAGGCCCAATCCCATTTCTTATTTTTACTCCTCCGCCTTGTTTTCGAGTGTAAAACTGAGGGGCAGTGGTTGAAATCTTTCCCCTATGAAATAGGACAACCCTTCAAGTCATCACGTCATCAGGTGTCGTCAGCGGCGTTTATGTAAACAGATGAAAATTATGGACTTCAGTTTTACACATCAGTCCATCAAACGAGTCACCCAATAAACAAGAGCACAAACAGAACCTACATGACTTCATCAACAGGCTGCTAGCGGAGCTCCGTAGGCAACCCTGCCGGTCTGCAGTGACAGCAGAGGAGGGTGGAGTTCAGCTCCTCACTGCTTACACACATTTAGGTGCACCATATGACTTCAAAGAGTGGGGGGGGCAATTATTTGTTATCACCATCAAGAATTCTTCAGTGATATGAAGCTGAGCTCTTTAATCTCCAGCTTCATGATCGAATTTCCCCGTTCCACCTTAAATGGTGCAGTGACCTCAGGCACCAAAACATAACTGCTGCACCATTTAAGGTGGAACGGGAAATTCCGCTAGCTAGCCCCGAGACATCAGCGTAGTACTAGTGATTTTACACGTGTGTTATGAAGAAAATGACCATAAAACGGCGTTACCATGGTGATCTTACAGTACAGCATTTTTTAACAGATGCCTACTCATAGTTATGGTCTCTGTGGTCACTTGTGCAGCCATCTTGCCCATGATCCGCAGGGCATTCTGGGAATTTTCTCATAACCCCTTCGTTTGGAGAGTGTGCCTCCGTTTGAAGGACCATGTAGCCCTAACACTTCACCCTGCCCCTCTATCTCAACAACAGTCAGGACAACCCAACTCTTAGACATGAATGCACAAAATGGAGGGGTGGGGCTAAGTGTTAGGGGCCAGGGGTGAAATGGGATTGGGCCTTAGTCATCGCCATGTCTGAGCCGGCACACACTCGCACTAGAAATCCGGTCCTGTTTTCAGCTTTCCTGCTGCATGCGTTCATTCGGCGCTGGCTAATTGCGGACGATCTCTGTGGCCGTGGGTTCTCTGCGGCGGCCGGGAACAGCTGGGAAGCTGTGATGTTATCCTGAGTCTGGAGTTTTCCAGAGCCCCTCTGCAGGGAGTGAAGCATCGCCTTCCAGCCTTCATTTGCAGTTCAGCCCGCTCTCGGCTCGCAACCTGTATAATGCAATCAATAACTATAAATTGTCTAGCGTACGCGCGCTAGGCAGAATATGAGAACGCCAGCTATTTGTTTTAGTCTGTCAATCTAAAGAAGAATTATAAATGATTTATGGATTAAGTGCTGTTTTTTGGCTAAGAGCGCAGCTCGCCGCTCGGCATGCTAATCGCCCATCCAGCGCATGGAGAATCCACTTGATGTTATTTATTCATGTTCGGTTTTATTCGTATAGTGCTTTTCACATTAGACACTCTCACAAAGCAGCTTTGTGATCGAGCCATCGCTGCTCTTAAATTCCATTAATCTGCCGAGACTGAGATCAGACGCTCCACAGATTAACCCTTAAACCTCCAGACCTGTTTCCAGCGTGTGCGTATATCATGTATGTCATGGATGCAGTCGGGGGTGCATATCATACATATGTACTATCCTATGCCGTCGATGACTGTATATGTCAAACAGGTCATATAGACAGTCAATGAGTGTGCATGTTGTTCATATGTGCAGCCAGTAAGTGTATATATGTTTTAATTTATATACGCTCAGTATATAGGCATATCATTTATATAATAAATACAGTCAGTGAGTGGGTGTATCATACACATATAGAGTCAGTGGTTGTATATATCATTTATATCGTATGTACAGTGAATAAGTGGGTGTATCATGAATATCATGTATACAGTCAATGGTGTTATATATTTATATTGTACATATGCAGTCAATGAGGGTATAGGTCATAGATACAGGGAATGATTGTACATATCATCTAGATCATATATATATGTAACTGTAACTGACTGCATATATTATACATGTCATGTACAGTGAACGAGTGTGTGTCATACATATATGGAGTCAATGAGTGTGTATATCATGTGGATCATATATACAGTCGATTAAGGTATATGTCATATAGCACATACAGTATATACAGTCAATGAGTGTATACATCATACAGTATTTAACGTCAGTGATATTCTGTAGTCAGTGATCATATATATGTATATATATATATATATATATATATATATATATATATATATATATATATATATATATATATATATATATATACACACATATGTATTGTGTATATAAAGATATATATATAGATATACACACAGTGAAGTGGGAATATCATGTATATAGTCAATGACTGGATATATTTATTTTATACATACAGTATGTAGTCAATGACTATATTTCATAAGTGTCATATATACAGTCAGTGAGTGTGTTTGTTATACATATAGACACTCAATAAGTGTATATATCATAAAGAACACATATATATACAGTCAATAAATATATACATCAAACGGTAAATAGTCAATGGTTGTAGATATCATATACTGTATATCACATAAAGAAGTCAAAGATTATATATATCATTTTCATCATGTATAGGCAGTCAGTGAGTGTATATATATATATATATATATTTATTTTCTTTAGATATGATACAGTTAAAGTATATTAGTTTTTAATTTTATTTTATTGTATATATGCAGTCAAAGATTATATATATATATATACATACATAAATACATACAGTCCTGGTAACTGGAGCTGCTGTAGTGTTGTAGTCTGCATCTGTGGTGTGTTAGGCTGTTAGGCTCAGTCTTAGGCAGCAGCTTCTAGTCTGCACATGCAGGAGTATATATCTCTTTGTGCGGTGATGTGTTTGGTGATGTGTTTGGTTTGATGTCAAGCATTTTTTTTTCTTTCTGCGAAATGACAATCCACTATAACAGCTTCATCATACTCATACCATAACAAATGATCTCATTTCCTTACAGACGCAGATATGGGTCAGTTTACAGTCTAGACCATGCCCTGTTCACTTAAAGGGTTAAAGACGAAGGTTCGGTATTTTGCCAGATGATTTTCTTTTCTCTCCTACTCCCCGAACACAAAGAAGCTGGAGGGAGGGGCTCTTTAAAGGCGGTGTCAGAACCGCACAGCCCAGCAGAGTGAATGGAGATGTGTGGGAATGACTTGCTTTCTTCCCTCAGGTCTTTAAGCGTAGTGGGAGCCAAACTCTGAAATAAACTCCCACAGAGACTCTAGAGCATCTCCTCCATCTCAGACTTCTAATCCCAGATAAAGACCTGCCTTCTCTCCGCCCTGTCCTCCTCACTCTGCTGTTGTCTGCTGTGCTCCTTTTACCTGCACCAGTTCTTTTCCTTTCTCATGGCCGCTGGTCTGTTTTACTGTTCTGTGTTGTTTTAGGTTTTTTGTTTGTTTGTTTTTTTCTGTTGTTGACTTTGTAAGTAGCTATGTTCTTTGGTCTTCGTAGCTTTGACCCTCATCTGTCTCGCTTTTAAGTCTGTTCGGCTGGTTGGTTGAGCTGTGGTTGAATGTCCTCTAAAGCCAGACGTGCTAAGTGAAATGCAGTCCCTACAGACAGTCCTGTCTATGGACAGTTTTAAATAAAGCTGTTTAATTCAAAATAACATGCAGTAGGAGAATAGGTCTCGCTACAGGTCTGTCTCTCTAAAAGACAGTACAGTCTCTCTACCAGGCAGTACAGTCTCCCTACAGGACAGTGTGCTCTTTGTACAGGACCGTATGATCTCTCTACAGGACAGTCTCATCTCTCTACCAGACAGTACACCCTCTAGTGGGCAGTACAGTCTCCCTACAGGACAGTATGCTCTTTCTGCAAGACTGTAGGCTCTTTTTACAGGACAGTATGATCTCTCTACCAAGCAGTACAGTCTCCCTACAGAACAGTACAAGCTTTCTAAAGGACCATATGCTCTCTCTACAAGACACAATCCTCTCTCTTCAGGATGGTATGATCTCTTTACCAGATAGCACAGCCTCTCTACCATGTGCTACAGTCTCCCGACAGGTCAGTATAGTCTTTCTACCGGGCAGTACAACCTCTCTACCAGGCACTACAGTCTCCCTACAGGACAGTACAATCTTTCTACAGGACCATATTCTCTTTTTACAGGACCATATGCTCTCTCTACAGGACAGTATAATGTATTTACCAGAAAGTACAGCCTCTCTACCATGCACTACAGTCTCCCTACAGGACAGTACGATCTCTCTACCAGGGAGTACTGTCTCTTTACAAGAGCGCATGCTCTCTCTACAGGACCGTATACTTTCTACAGAACAGGATGGTCTCTCTACCGGACAGTATGATCTCTCTATCAGACAGCACAACCTCTCTACCGGGGCAGTACAGTCTCTTTACAAAACAGGATGGTCTCTCAAAAGGACACTAGAGCCTTTCGACCAGACAGTATGCTGTATCTACAGAACAGTTTGCTCCCTTTACAAGACAGTACACTCTCTTTACAGGACAATAGAGGATATTATGGCCTCTGTAATGGACACTACTATGATCTCTCTACAGAACAGGACAGTCTATCTACAAGATAGTATATTCTTTCTGCTGGACAGTACAGTCTCTCTGGAGGACAGTACAGTCTTTATTCAGGACAGTAGAGTTTCTCTAAAGGATAGTACAATCTTTACAGGATAGTACATTCTTTCTACAGGACAGATAGCCTTTCTGCTGGACAGTATGGTCTCTCTTTTGGACAGTTCAGTCTCTCTGGAGGACAGTACGGTCTCTCTTCAGGACAGTAGAGTTTCTCTAAAGGATAGTACAATCTCTACAGGATAGTACAGTCTTTCTGGAGGACAGTACATACTCTCTACAGGACAGATAGCCTTTCTGCTGGACAGTTCAGTCTCGCTACAAGATAGTACAGTCTCTCTGGAGGACAGTACAGTCTGGATGGCAGTACGGTCTCTCTTCAGGACAGTAGAGTTTCTTTACAAGATAGTACAGTTTCTCTGGAGGACAGTAGATTCTCTCTACAGGACAGGTAGCTTTTCCGCTGGATAGTATGATCTCTCTATTGGACAGTTCAGTCTCTCTACAGGATAGTACAGTCTCTCTGGAGGACAGTTCAGTCTCTCTTCAGGACAGTACAGACTCTCTACAGGACAAAATAGTCTCTCTACTATAGTCTATTTTTCAGATCACTTTATTAATGTTTATATTATGTAATATTAATTCTGGGTGAAGGCATATGCACAGACTTTGGTAGCAAATTCCGAGTTGTCCACCTCGGTGTCTCCCCAGTGTATTGGGAAAGTGGGTGTGATTGTGACTGTGTGCTTTTAAAAGGGGCTAGAATCACACAGTGTATTCCTGGCGGGGACATATCAAGGCGGAATGTTTAAAGTGACCTCGTGTCCGACTGCCACAGCATCAGCAGCTGTCTGCGTGAGCAGAGACTGCCAGCTTAAGATGTTCATTAACACTGTGTATACCCAGCTTATGTTAATGTTAATATAAAGTGAACAAGCTTAGTATTTAGACTGATATGATCAATGCTTATTGAGCTACACATACAGAAGTCTGTCTCTCAGTATGGCGTTGGGCCACCGTGTTTGCTAACCCAACACGCCAGACGTCTCGGTATGGAGCTGTAGAGGTTCCTAATGGTGTCCTGTGATAATCCATCCCATGCAGCTTGAACATCCTCACACAGTTCCTGCAGATGGTGCGGTAGGGGTGGAGGTGAAGTGGACGTGTGACAACAACCCGTTCATCTTGGTGCTGACCACGGTGCCTCCACACACGGATTCGTTGGGCGTCTCCACCAAGACTAAAGCAGGACTCGTCACTGAAGATGACCCGCTGCCATTCTGAGTCACTCCATGACAGTCTGGTACGACACCACTGCAGTCTTTGGTGACGGTGACGTGGTGTTAAGGACAGTCGTGGTAACGGTCTGTGTGCAGGTAGTCCTGTGTGGTGCAGCCGTCTGCCAAAGGTGCTCCACCAACAGGAGGACTCATGGAGGCTGAATGTCCTTAATCATGGCTGTTGGGTCAGTCAGATACAGAGATAAGGCCTGTCCTGGCTTACATTAACATGAATTGGTTGATTCCTTCTGGGTGCAGCCATTTGTGGAACTACTTCTTCTAACAGTGAAGAAATAGATGAATATATTTTATTATGTTGCTGTTATTTTTTTATTTGAATAATTGGAGTTATATTTGCTTCAAATCAAGTTCACAGGAATCAGGGTAGGTCCTTCAACCTTTAAGGCCGGAACGGAGGAGCAGTAATTATAGCTCTTTGAAATTCCATGCCCTTCACTCAGGGACTCTCTTCTGAATGACTCATTACTGTTTAAATGTTTCACAGGTTGCTGTTGAGCTGGGTAGAAAGAAGAGCGCTAGTCCGTATACGGTGTAGAACTGAGTTTCACACTTAGGGCAGCGCAAACACCAGGACCTGTAAAAATAGAACACACGGACACTTTTCACGCTACTACTGCAGCCACGGCGTAGTGGAATATCAGCTGTAGGGTGACATGGATCTCCGCATATACCGACTGCAGATCACAGATGTGTTACACGACACCCACAGGAGTGTCACAGAAACCCAAATTAAAATACCTATACGCCATCTGTGTCTGCTCACACTGTGGCAATGTGAAAACAGCTAGACGCAGCCCGTGTGTCCCATTACCTATACACAGTGATATGCATTCGCTGGTGGTTCACCATGTACCTGCACTCATCCATTTAATCTGGTCCAGTTACCGAATAGGTGCCCTGTAATCAAAATCTGATTTCTGTGTTCACAGATTTCTGTCTGTTTCGCGCTGGTCACACACTGTCTGCTCCAGTAGAGTCAGAGCAGAGAAATCAGACACTGTCTAGTGAGCAGAGCTGGCCTTAGGAGCATCTCCTGGGTTCATCAGACACTAGAGGGCGCTCCTGAGTGAGGCCAAAATGAACAGCCTATAATCCTGAATCATTTTTTATACAGATTCATGCTTCTTATGTGATGTTCCTGACATCAGTGAGCTTAAACTGCTTCACTCAGACAATGAGCCAAACAGTTTTCCATCTGGTCAGTACTCCGCAGTAATGATTAGAGATTAGAATTACAGAAAATCAGCAATCTGAGGTTTTTTTTTGGGGGGGGCAGATCGGTTTTAAATGCGGAGGCTACAACTGAACCAAGCATAGTGTATGCTTAATATGAGACACTGTGTTTAAAGTCCAGTTCATTCAGTATAAGCATAATTAGCATGATTAAGGAGCATATAAATGATGATTATAATACTGGTTTGGCTTTCAGAAAGTACTGGGAAAGTGAGTTTATGTTTATTCATTTATACTTCACAGTGTCAACTTTTCAAATTACGACAAAGTAGTACTTGAAATTGGAAAAAAAATGGCTATTGGTCAAGTTGGCTCTAAAGAAGTCAAAATCAATTACAGGAATTCCCAGTTTGAGCGTACCTAGCAGCAATGCTAACTCTTTAGCGCTCAGTAGCAGTAATGCTACCCAATCAGCAGTTAGTAGCAGCCACGATAACAAGTTAATACTCAGTAGTAGAAATGCTAACCAGTCAGCCCTCAATAGCAATAAAGCTTACCAGTCAGCCCCCAGTAGCAAAAAGGCTAACCAGTCAGCACTCAGTAGCAATAAAGCTAACCAGTCAGCCCTCAGTAGCAATAAAGCTAACCAGTCAGCACTCAGTAGCAGTAAAGCTAATCAGTCAGCCCTCAGTAGCATTAAAGCTAATCAGTCTGCCCCCAGTAGCAATAAAGCTAACCAGTCATCACTCAGTAGCAATAGAGCTAACCAGTCAGCCCTCAGCAGCAATAAAGCTAACCAGTCAGCACTCAGTAGCAATAAAGCTAACCAGTCAGCACTCAGTAGCAAAAACCCTAACTATTCAGCGCTCAGTAGCAATAAAGCTAACCAGTTAGCCCTCAGTAGCAATAAAGGTAACAGGTCAGCCCCCAGTAGCAATAAAGCTAACCAGTCAGCCCTCAGTAGCAATAAAGCTAACCAGTCAGCCCTCAGTAGCAATAAAGCTAACCAGTCAGCTCTCAGTAGCAATAAAGCTAACCAGTCATCACTCAGTAGCAATAAAGCTAACCAGTCAGCACTCAGTAGCAGTAAAGCTAACCAGTCATCACTCAGTAGCAATAAAGCTAACCAGTCAGCACTCAGTAGCAATAAAGCTAACCAGTCAGCACTCAGTAGCAATAAAGCTAACCAGTCAGCTCTCAGTAGCAGTAAAGCTAACCAGTCATCACTCAGTAGCAATAAAGCTAACCAGTCAGCACTCAGTAGCAATAAAGCTAACCAGTCATCACTCAGTAGCAATAAAGTTAACCAGTCAGCCCTCAGTAGCAATAAAGCTAACCAGTCAGCCCTCAGTAGCAATAGAGCTAACCAGTTAGCACTTATTAGCTGTAATTATACACATTCAGCACTTAGTGGCAGCCACGGTAACCAGTTAGTACTCAGTAGTAGTAATGCTAACTAGTCAGCACTCAGTAGCAATAAAGCTAACCAGTCAGGACTTATAAGCAGTAGTGCTACCCAGTCAGCACTTAGTAGCAGCCATGGTAACTAGTTAGTGCTCAGTAGCAGTAAAGCTAACCAGTCAGCTTTCAGTAGCATAAGGCTAACCAGTCAGCACTCAGTAGCAGTAATGCTTACCAAATCAGAGTGGCCAGTGAATGTATGTACTGTGATTATATCTAGATCGTGGTATAGTATATTAATAGTTTTTTGACATTTTTAAACAGGACTTGTAGTTGTTATGGCTCTTTCTTCACACATGAGTGTAAGTGGAATATAAGGGGTACCTTCCTCAAGAAGTAAACCTATATTAGTTAGTGAGCCCATAAAATGCCCATTACCAAATTCACTCAAGACCAATTTGGCAGTTTTATAAGTGTCACTTGAAGGTATGTACCGATAATCATAAATCACTATTTTTAAAGCGTTCCATA
This sequence comes from Prochilodus magdalenae, assembly GCA_024036415.1. Classification (NCBI taxonomy): domain Eukaryota; kingdom Metazoa; phylum Chordata; class Actinopteri; order Characiformes; family Prochilodontidae; genus Prochilodus; species Prochilodus magdalenae. The sequence goes on from JAMWET010007229.1 coordinate 102,976, forward strand.
ATACACACAAGGCTCAACATTACAAATTACCAAAGCTTTCAGTCAGTTACAGTCCACAAGATGGGACGCAGCAGGTTCCTAAACTGAACCTGCATTTTGATTGAATTTATTCAAATGTGTTTCATTTACAAAACAGGATTTTCATCTTCACAAGTGAGCAAGCAAATCAACACTTCTGAAAGTGTCTTTATTGTGTTTAAATGCTGGGGCTGTGTTTATTTTATCTCAACATGGCTGTTGTTATGTAAAAAGGGAGTGAATACTTTTTAACAGCCAGGGGGTTCACGCTTCCCCTTTCACCTCTCATTGCTCATTAGCACCTCAACAAAAGAGTCAACTAGGGTTGCCACCTTTCAGAAATGAAAATAAAGGAGGGGGGTGGGGTTGGGGGCATGGTCATGTTTGGTAGGGGTGGGGTGGTGGGTTGGTTGGTTGTTGGGGGAGAGTGTTTATCTGACACTTACGGTAATGCGGAACAAATCGCGTCCTGTGTTGGTTTAATACGGGACGCAACATTTAATTGCCAACTAATTGATGATTCCATATTTTATGGGGCGGGTGGCGACCCTAGATACAACAGAGACCTAGATCACCTCATACCAGAGTTACAAGGAAAAATATTTTATTTATTTATATTATTACTCCATATCTAGGTTCATTTCCAGTCTGCCAGCAGAATGACCACCAGGGGGAGCCAAGAAATGGACTGAATGGTGCCTAATAGCGTGTAACTCCTCCATGAGCACCAATAACAGCAGGGACCGGATCGGGCATGTACTGGACAAGTTTCTGGATGTAGCCACATCAATGTTCAGACACTCTTACATCAAAGAACTGGTCCAGATTTGGTGGATGCCTTCCCTGGCACAATTCCAAGGAGAATTACCTGTAGACTGGGATTTTAGGGTAGGGTATGGCCGTACACTTCTTCCATACACCTGCAGATTCAGCTACTTCCTTCACACCATGGTCTTTGGCCACGCCCACATCCTTTTAGCCAGCCATTAACATCTGCTTTGGAGCCATTTTTCACACGTGGAACGAGACATTTCCTGCACTGTAGCACCTCTTCCCAATCTATGGATCCCATCACTCGCACCCCGCACGTATTTACTGCACTGTCATCCTTGTGCAGTGCCATCTGCTGGGACCTGAGGGTACTTCCACCTTAAACACACAAGGGACTCATTTGTGTTCGTAGTATTAAGGCTTCACTGAAAGAGTATAACTGGACTCTACTGAGTTCTGTTCATCCCAGGTTACTGTTCTGTAACTCATAACTGTTGCCTGCTAGGTGGTGTATCGTCAGAACTGGCGTAGGAGGACCAGTGTGGTGGAGACCAACAGGACCTCAGTGGAGCTTCAGGTCCCATCTGGAGAAGACCTGCTCATCCAGATCAAAGCCTCAAGTGACGGAGGAGATGGCAGCTACAGCAGCCCCATCCGCATACCAAAGATGTCCAGTAAGGCCACACTCATTTAGTGTCTTGTCAACAAACCAAACAATGCTATTCGATGCTCGTGATGTCCAAGCAGGAAACACTCATTCATGCAGCAGTTTTGGTTGAACTAGACCTTCAAGGTAACTTATGATCTTCTCAAAGGACCTTTTAAAGGGATATACTGTTCACTCTTAATTATAAAGGTGGCCAAAAGGGTTCAACTTGTAGTTCTTTAAAGTGGTTGGTGTAGCTCAGTGGGTAACACCACTACTCAGGGTGCCATCTCTATGTGTGGGAGACTGGGGTTCGAATCCCAGTCTGAATGACTATGCTCTGCTACACCAATAAGAGTCCTTGGGCAAGACTCCTAACCCTACGTTGGCCTCCCTGTAATCATTAACCTTGTAAGTTGCTCTGGATAAGAGCGTCAGCTAAATTCCGTAAATGTAAGTCAGCCAAAACCGATTTTTAAATCTTCGTTAGTGTAGTTCATGAAGTCTTGGCCCATGTGGTTTTGTAGCTACACCCCTAGACACAACGGTGCCAAAAAGTGTTCGTACTTGAGCCAGTCTATGTATTTAAAGTTAGACCTTATCCATCGGGATTTTGTAAGCACTCAAGTTGGCCAATCAGGAATATCAGTACATCAATTAACTACCACTAATGATAAAACCCAGGACCGGAAACTGGCTTGAAAATCTGGAATCTGAACTTTTGTTTCCTTAAAGCAGTGGTTCTCAAACTGGTCATCAGGGCTCCGTAAAGCCAATAGCACTCAGTAGCATACAGTAAATGCTAACCAATCAGTATTCAGTAGTAGTAATGCCAACCAGTCAGCACTCAGTAGCAGTAATGCAACCAATCAGCACTCAGCAGCAGTAACACCAACCAATCAACACTCAGTAGCAGTAATGTAGCCAATCATCACTCAGTAGCAGTAATGCTAACCAAACAGCTCCCAGTAGCAGTAATGCTAACCAAACAGTTCCCAGTAGCAGTAATGCTAACCAATCAGCACTCAGTAGCAGTAATGCTAACCAATCAGCTCCCAGTAGCAGTTATGCTAACCAAGCCACACTCAGTAGCAGTAATGCTAACCAATCAGCACCCAGTAGCTGTAATCCTAACCAATCAGGCACTGAGTAGCTGTAATGCTAACCAATAGGCACCCAGTAGCAGAAATGCTAACCAATCAGCACCCAGTAACAGTAATGCTAACCAATCAGCACTCAGTAGCAGTAATGCTAACCAATCAGCACTCAGTAGCAGTAATGCTAATCATTCAACATTCAGTAGCAGTAATGCTAACCAATCAGCACTCAGTAGCAGTAATGCTAATCATTCAACACTCAGTAGCAGTAATGCTAACCAATCAGCACTCAGTAGCAGTAATGCTAACCAATCAGCACTCAGTAGCAGTAATGCTAACCAATCAGCACTCAGTAGCAGTAATGCTAACCAATCAGCACTCAGTAGCAGTAATGCTAACCAATCAGCACTCAGTAGCAGTAATGCTAACCAATCAGCACTCAGTAGCAGTAAAGGTAAAGGTATGTGGGAAAGGTAAGACTAGAACTAAGACTGAACACCGAAACTAATAACTATTTAGGAACCTCTAAAACATCCCCATAAACCCCTTTGAGCTGGTGCAATCTTGTGCAATCACGATTCCCACCCATGGAGTCTTGTGAAAATGGAGAGATCTCTCCCCAGTTGTTCAGCCTTGGGAATAATCCACCATTTGTTTTCCACCACTGTAACGGGAAGTTTCCATACACCCATAAACCCACACATCTATTTCTGGAGCATGGTTCTTCAGGCACTATCCCCGGCCTTTGTGGAACCATTTATTTGAGAGTGTACCAAAAAACAGTAGCACCAGTTTCCCAATGCCATTCCAGGGAAAGAACATGATGCCTATACCTGTTTCCTGTCTTTCAGGCCTGAACTCCAGAGGCTACTTCAGCTCAGCCGCAAGCAAGATGGTTCATATCCACGGAGTTGCATTCCTGGTGCTGGCCTGGCTGCTTGTGTAGAACTTTCGCCTTCGGACTGAGAAAAAACGAAATGAGAGGGAGAGAGAGGGTGGGAGAGAGGGGGAGGGAGAGAGAGAGAGAGAGGGGGAGGGAGAGAGAGAGAGAGAGAGAGAGAGAGAGAGAGAGAGAGGGAGGGAGGGAGAGGGAGAGGGAGAGGGAGAAAAAGAGGGAGAGTGAGAGAAAGAGAGAGGGAGAGAGAGGGGGGGGGAGAGAGGGAGAGGGAGAAAGAGCGAGGGAGAAAAAAGAGAGGGAGAGAGAGAGACAGAGAGAGAGAGAGAGAGAGAGAGAGACAGAGAGAGAGAGAGAGAGGGAGAGGGAGAAAGAGAGAGAGAGAGAAAGAGAGAGAGAGAGAGAGTAAGGGGGGGTGGAGAGAGGGAGAGGGAGAGAAAGAGAGAGAGAAAGAGAGAGAGTAAGAGAGGGGTGGGGTTGGAGAGAGAGATAGAAAGAGAGAGACAGACAGAGAGAGAGAGAGAGAGAGAGGAAGAAAAAGAGAGAGAGATATGTGAGAGGTATAGAGAGGTTTTGGAACTCATCTATTTATCTATGTAGTACGCTCAAGAATGTCGACAGAGATGCATTGCCTTACATCCGTGTTGGTCCGTCGTTCCTCCTCAGTTTTCCTTTTCTTTAATTGATGGACTTCTGCTTTTTTTCCCGTTTAGATTTTATGCAAAAAAAAAAAGAAACACAAGGGCAGGCTTTCCTCATGCCGTCGATGCCGATGCCGTTTTTGCTTGGGTTTGGGTTTGGGCTGGAGAGAAGACTGGAGAATGGCTCTTGCTTTGAAGTGTGGTGTATTTTGGCCTGAAAGACGTGTTTAAGGGAACGCGGAATTCTGTGGAGAATTCCCATGACTCTTCATTAGGCTCCTGCTGTTTGGCTTCTACACTCGTTCCTCCTATCAGTACAGATGTGTACGCCTGTCTGGGAGAGCATGTCTGAGGTTTGCGCAGTGCTCGCTGCGTCAGTCGTTCCCTGAGCTGCCTGAGGATATCTGTAGTCAATACCCAGGCCCTTTGTTCACCTCCGTTACGGAGATCAGACAGTTGTGGGGACTCTGTGACATCATTCGTCCAAAGGCGTCCCCCTGGTAATTGACCGTTTGCAAAATAATGATTGATGCACCGTTCGTTCGTTCATTCATTCGTTCAGGTTCTAAGCTGCTTATCCCTCTGGCTTTTGGGTGGGGGGTGCTGGAGCCTATCCCAGCGTTCGGATCGTGTGGAACGTTGGACACACCCTGGACGTTAGGTTTAAAGATCCCTCACCCTTCGGATAATGTGGAAGTCCTATACTAATTTAAGGTTCCATCGTAGAGAGTTTGCATGATGTAGAGGTTCTAAAATTTAGGCAAAGTTCCAAATGAACCCTTTTGTCAGGTGACATTACATCTTTGAAAAACTGGTGCATAACGTTCTATGAGTGATGCCATTGAAGAACCACTTTTAGAACCACTTTGTTTGGAAAAGAGATCTGAGAGTGAGAACCTTTAGAAAGTCTAAAGAACCATAGCAAACTGTGCAAGGTCAATACACAGTCTGAAGAATCATTTACGTAATGTGAAGGTTCTATATAAATGTAAGGGTTCTTTATAGAGAATTTACATGATGTAGAGGTTCTTAAATTGTTCTGTAAGGGATGCCATCGCAGAACCACTTTTAGAGCCACTTCGGTTCTTGATGTTTGGAAAAGTGATCTGAAAGTGTGAACCGTTAGAAAGTCTAAAGAACCTTAGCAAACCGTGCAAGTTCTATACAAAGTCTGAAGACCCATTTACGTAATGTGAAAGTTCTATATGAATGTATGGGTTCTTTCTAGAGACTTTACATGATGTAGAGGTTCTTAAATTGTTCGAAAGAACCACTTTTGATTCTACATGTTTGGAAAAGAGTTCTGCGAGGGTGAACCTGTATGACTTTTAAAGACATTCTTGAACATCCTGTTAAAGTTCTATACCAATTTAAGTGTTCCTCCTAGAACCTTTAAATGATGTAGAGGTTCTAAAACTTAGGCAAAGTTCCAAATGAACCTTTTTTTCAAGTGTTCTACAATACATCCTTAAAAAACTGGTGCACAATGTTCTATGAGTGATGCCACTGAAGAACCACTTTTAGAACCACTTTGGTTTTTTATGTTTGGAAAAGAAATCTGAGAGTGTAAACCGTTAGAAAGTCTAAAGAACCTTAGCAAACTGTGCAAGTTCTGTACACAGCCTGAAGAACCATTTACGTAATGTGAAAGTTCTATATGAATGTAAGGGTTCTTTCTAGAGACTTTACATGATGTAGAGGTTCTAAAATTGTTCTGTAAGGGATGCCATTAAAGAACCACTTTTGATTCTGCATGTTTGGAAAAGAGTTCTGCAAGGGTGAACCTGTATGACTTTTAAAGACATCCTTGAACCTCCTGTTAAAGTTCTGTACCAATTTAAGTGTTCCTCCTAGAACCTTTACATGATGTAGAGGTTCTAAAACTTGAACAAAGTCCCTTTTGTCAAGAGTTCTACATGACATCCTTACAAAACTGGTACAAAATGTTTTGTAAGTGTGAACCTTTAGGAAGTTTAAAGAACCTTCACATAATGTGACAGTTATATAAAAATTTTAGGAGTTTTTCTAGAGTCTTTACATGATGTGGAGGTTCTATGACTGATGCCATGAAAAAAAACACTTTTAAAACTAATTTGGTTCTTCACATTGGAAAAGGGATCTGAGTGTGAACCTTTAGGAAGTGTAAAGAACCTACACATAATATAAAAGTTCTGTAATAAGCAAGAAGAACCTTCACATAATGGGTTCTTTCTAGAGCCTTCACATGATGTTGAGGTTCTAAAACTTGAATGAAGTTCCAAATGAACCCTTCTACCAAGTGTTCTACATTACATTCATAAGAAAAGTGACCAAATGTTCTATAAGTGATGCCATAGAAGACCACTTTTGGTTCTTCGTGTTTGGAAACAAGTTCTGCGACGGTGAACCTGAAGTTTAAAGACTTTTTACATAATGTTAAAGTTTTGTTTCAGTCGGTAAGTAAGGGTTCTTACTAGAACCTTTGTATGATGTAGAGGTTCTCAAACTTTTAAATGAACCCTTTTGCCAAGTGTTCCACATACATCCTGGAACCTGGAATGCATTAACACTATGTGGGCTTTAACAAGGTTTAACAAGGTCCTTCAATGGCATCATGCAAAGAACCTTCATTTTTACCAAACGTGGGTGGAAGTCTTCGACATTACTCTGGTACAAAGGGGCAATGCCTTAAAAGAACCCACAATGCCAAATAAGACCCACTTCTGATTCCCATTAGAACCATTAGGGAATTTAATTCACTTAACGTCAAGGTTCTAGACATGTTTTGAGGATCCTTCCCAGAAGCTTTAGAGTAAGTGGACTTTAACAAGGTTCTTTAGGGGACCAAGAGTGGTCCTTCTATGGCATCATGCAAAGAACCTTCATTTTTGACAACGTAGGTGGAAGTGTTCTGCGTTACTCTTGTACTAAAGGTTCTAAGGGAAAGTGGTTCTTCTATGGAATCACCCCTCTTGGCACCCTCATTTTTAAGAATGTAGATAGAGGTGTTCTTCAGGACTTCATTGCTGAGATGAGGCCGCACATGCCCTCACCAGTGATGCCCTCTTCAAAAGTAGTGATGTAGGTTCTCACCTCGAAACTGGCACGTATCCTTCGTTATTTGGCAAACTGATGAATCCTAAGTGAGGGTTCTAACACCTCTGTGCTCGTAGTTGTCCATTACTGCTGACCCTGGACGAGTTACGATTCCCTCCATTCAGTTTGGGTCAGCGAGAACCACAGGACGTGATTCCCACGGGGGCCCGGTTTTGTTTTCCATTCCGGTTCAGTACTTTGTAATTTGTCAGTGCTGGAAGGTGTTCTGTTTGGGTTCTCTTTTTCAGGCTGTCATCATTGATTTCTTACCGCTATTATCCAGTTTGTCAAGTGATTTAATACTTTTGTATTAATATCTTAACTGTCTCCGTGAGATGGAACAGAAACTGAATAAAATTTCATATTGAAATTCTAATCCCACTTGTGGTGTAATCAATCACGGGGCCCGCTGTCAGAGCCAGCAAGTGTTTGTTTGCCGTGTGGGATATCGCGTGGGGCCAATCCTGCATAATTAAATGGAAAACTTCTCAGCGGAAATCGTTCAGAGGGGTTTCGGTGTTAAGTGCGTCATTCTAGAGAAATTTATTCACAGTGGAGGTGAATGGAACCAGACGTCCGCATCTGAAAGCTCCCTCACAGGACGTGATTTTTAATGAATTGGTTATGAATATGCTGTGTAAGGTCTGAGATCTTGTTTCAGTTTTTACTTTTAGGCCATTTATTTTAGCCCCGTCATTCATGAAGGGTGTTCTAGTGCAGAATAGCAAAAAATATATATATTTTTAAAGATTTTCCACTATTTTACCATCTCCGCATTCATATATAAACTCAGAAGACGTGTAGGTTTATTGGTGGTTGCGATAATCAATAAAATGGCTATATTTGTGATGTAGATATTGTGACCCTGGTTCCCCAGTAGAACAAGTACACTGAAGCATATTTAATTTAGATATACTATCTATCTATCTATCTATCTATCTATCTATCTGTCTGTCTGTCTGTCTGTCTGTCTGTGTATCTATCATTTTGACTTTTAGGCATCATTTGAAAACAGCAGCTGACGTTAATACTGTGTGAGAACTGCATGATGAATGGACCAATAGAAATGGCCCAAAAGTGTTTGGAAAGACGTCTGGTTCCATTGACTTACATTAAAATTGAGGTGACAATATACATAAATGTACATATTAAGTACATAGTAAATTATTTTAAAAGATATTTCATTTTATCTGGCAGTGCAAATAAGTATACTTGTATTATGTACACTAATTTTACAGTAATTTCCTTCAGGATCAGTAAAGTGTTATCTTATTACATTTGTTTTATATAGAACATTTAATTATTATGTTTGTTTTACAGTGGTGGTGATAGGACCCAGGTAATATTTAATATAATATATTTTAATGTAATATAAAATGCAATATTAATATATTTTGCACAATATTTTATTTTTCTCCTTTGGACAGCAAGTCAGTATACTTATATTAAGTACACTGAAATATTACTGAGATAATCAATACACTAAAGTATACTTTACAATTAAGAACATTCCTTGTTCCTTGTATACTTCCTTGCCCTTATGATTACTGAACTGTACTGAACTAACTATGTAGCTGCTAATATATTACGCTAAATATCATTAGTGATATTAATAATAATAATAATAATTAATATGTATCTAACTCCACTATTTTGAGACACTACTAGAATTCACTTAGATATATAATTCCATATTAAAGTAAATTTCTAGTACATTCAAAATCTACTTAATTTTTATCTGGGTGTGCAAAGTACCAAACTGATATTAAGTACACTAAAGTATATATATATATCTGGGTCTGGAACAATAGAAGAGCCCACCTGTAACTGATCAGGGTCTCTAGGTGTACAGTTTCTGGGTTTGTGACGGTTCTGTTTGATTCTCTACACTACTGGAAACATGTCTCCCAAACTCCAGATCAGATATTGTATTAGATCTGTTTATTTAGAAAATCACTAATGACCTCCAGACTGAAACCATGCTCGCTGTGCGTCTCACCCCAGCCACCACCCGCCAGTCTCTCTGTAGGTCACTTGAGGTCATCCTACGGTGGTTAAGTGACCTTTGAATGAGGTGGCGCTCATCACGGTCAGTAGGGGGTGTGGCCCTCTGCCAGTCTGTAGCTGTGTTGTCCTGTGTGTTTGCTGCTTGACCTTGTTCTCATGACCGAGACGCTCACTGTATCTGCCAGTAAAGCTAGAACCCAGCCTTCTGTTCCTCACTAAGAACCTGCTGTACATGTGGAGATGTTGATTTAAGAAAAAGAACCTGAGTCCTCTGATTTATTTTCAGAGCTGATTTTAAAATATCCACTTGCTAATATTAAACTACATTCACCTGTTTCTTACCTGGCTCCCATCACTGTCGGTTCTCTCCCATGATGAATCATTTCACACAAATTACTCCGCATGACTTGAGTTTGCATCTCCATCACTAAATTATGCAGGCGTTTTTAAAAAATAATTGGAATTTTCTTGTTGGTTCCCATCCGGACACTGTGCACATGCTCCAATCCTGATATGGAACGAAAAGCCTTTGGGTCTGCAACTAGGACTTGGACTGGGTCTGATCTACATACATACAGTTTGCTTAGAAACCGCTGCTGTATAGGCACGAGCATGCTGAAGGGTGATTATCAACAGGCCGAGAGCCGCGCTTGCTGAAGGGAAGCACGGAGAGAGAGACGTTCCCAAGAAAAAGGATAAATGATCATATAAAGGCAGCATATGATTTGGCTTAATTATTCAATCCATCATGCAGACAACAGAACGACAGGCTGTACTTACACCGCACTAACAATAATACAGTACAACACATTACAGTACAAAACACCCAGCGTCTTAAAGCTGTTCTGGATCTCTGTTCATGAGTGGGACGTTTATACGGCGTCTTGCTCCGTTTCTACGTTCCCTTATCCTTGGATATCTGGAAAATCGCGTGGGATTCATGTGTAATTGGAATAGCTACTAAATGCCTGGAATTTAGGCGGCATGTTAAAATAAAGCGTCGATTTTTTAACCGGGTTGAAGTCGAGGTGTGAAATGAAGTTTGCACAAAGACGGCTTCTGCACGGAGGGTGAAGGAAAGAAAACCCAGAGATGTTGGGGAGACATCAGTTGCTCATCGGAATAATTTGTAGGCGGCGACCGGTACGCGTTCAGCCAGGATGTAACTCCCAAGTAATGCCCAAATTATCAGGCAACCAGTGGTGCTTAAACCAAAACCGAAGCACCAGGAAAACCCGCAGCAACTGCTTGGTTAATCAGTTCAGCTAATGTCTTCTTTTGATTTCCTCTCCATTTACGTCAACGGCCGTCAATAACAGACCCAAATTCTCCATTCCTACAATTCTCCCCCTTGCGATTCTGTAATTATATTCTTCGCTCCTTCCTTATCCATTATATGCGTAAAATCTTTTCATTTTCTCATTTTTTTCAATCTCATCAAATTGCCTTCACTCATATTCACTGTTCCTTTTCGTTATCCTATAC
>JAMWET010007230.1:0-30000 GCA_024036415.1 Prochilodus magdalenae
TGGCGCTGTTTTACCTCTACTGAACTGAGGGTGGGCGATGTGGTAAATATGACCGGAACAGACTGGAACATAAATCTATGCTATACATCCTAATATTGATCTTATCTTAAGGTTTCTAAGCGACACTATTACAGGGTATATATGTATGTGTGTATATACTGTGGCTGAATCCCAAATGGCACTACTAAGGGTGTGTATACGGCATGCGTGTGTATATGTATATGTATGCATGAAGGAACAACGTTGTCGTATCGCTCAGTCCTGCGGTCTGAACTGTAAGAATAGATTCCGTAGGTCATAAAGGAAGTGGTCTGGAGCAGTGCTGTGAGAGTTGGGTGCTCATAGTTGGGCTCTGACTGGTGTTAATGTACTGTTGTGATGCATTATTAATACCAAATACCCTGAATGTCCACCAGAGGGCGCCCTCTGATGGCCCTGTGCGTGTGTGCTGACGCTGGCGTTGCTTTAAACACGAGTACTGAATATTTAGTGCTGTTTTTTACCTGGTGCTGCACTTGCACCTCATTATTATTATTATTGTTATTATTATTAATGTATGATTGTACTCTCACCGCTGGATGTGGTCAGATGCATCGTTTGTGTTACTGCGCTGTGATCTCTGCTGTGCGGAGTCGCTGAGCTCGATGCCTTTTGTTACATGGATTGAATAAACTGATCCAATGAATTTGAGGTGTAAGAGATTCATTCCACTTCAGGTTTGTGGGTCACCCAGAACCTGGTTCTTCAGGGCCCGTCTCATCTCTACAGTCAAACTTCTACACACCAAACCACTCTGGATCACAACGTTTAGAGAAACTGGTGGAACTGCACCTGGAAACTCTCGTGTGCACTGGAATGGTAAACCCACAGCTGCTTCCCCAGTGAAGTTCCGGTTTTTGACTCCTATTATTTCGGGGAACTGTGTTGCGATTGTTGTGATTGACCGTGTTGTGATTGACGCTACAGATCCAGCAGACAGAAATTAAGATGACAAAATGATCAGATTATATATCCCCTTTAAGACAGAGGGGGGCTATCCAGTAGAAAAGACCTTCCCCTAACAGCCTGACCTTTGACCCAAATAGCCCTATACTCATTCTGCTTTAACAGTTCAGTCACGGACAGCTAAATGGGCTAAATGGGACATGCGGGGGTCTTCAGGGGCTTGATTGGAGTCCACTGAGTCCGTATGGACAGATTACGGCCTGTAGTTTCTGGCTGGTCATTAAAGACTAACGGCCACTAGGTGGCACTGTTAAAACTTAACAAGAAGCTGAACGGGCTGTTGAAGCCTCCTCAGTCACCCGCTCCGGTCCTGGAGATCGGCTTTACCTCAGAGTCTAGGCCCACCCGTAGTCGGTCTCACCTGATCCAGATCATTACCTCCTGTAGAAGTTCTGGACGGGCTGGTTTAGATGCAGGGATGCACATGTGGAGGAGGGATCATGGTGGACGCAGGTACGATATTCCGGAGGACACTAGATCTCCAGAGGGAGGGATGTGACCACTGCTCTACTGTGTCTGTTCTCATATAGGGAGTTATTAGTGTATATAATTCATATATACTGCAGTATGATCTTCAGTATCTACTCTAAATGATTCAGTATATACTATAAATGATTCACTGTGTACTCTAAATGATTCAGTGTCTACTCTTAGTGATCTAGTATCTACTCTAAATGATTCAGTGTCTACTATAAATGATTCAGTGTCTACTATAAATGATTCAGTAACTATTATAAATGATTCAGTGTCTACTCTTAGTGATCTAGTATCTACTCTAAGTGATTCAGTATCTACTATAAATGATTCAGTGTCTACTCTTGGTGATCTAGTATCTACTCTAAATGATTCAGTATCTACTCTAAATGATTCAGTGTCTACTTTAAATGATTCAGTATCTACTATAAATGATTGTGTTTAGTCTAAGTGATTCAATATTTACTCTAAATGATTCAGTGTCTACTATGAATGATTCCGTATCTACTCTAAATGATTCAGTGTCTACTCTTAGTGATCTAGTATCTACTTTAAATGATTCAGTATCTACTCTAAATGATTCAGTGTCTACTTTAAATGATTCAGTATCTACTATAAATGATTGTGTTTAGTCTAAGTGATTCAATATTTACTCTAAATGATTCAGTGTCTACTATGAATGATTCCGTATCTACTCTAAATGATTCAGTGTCTACTCTGAATGATTCAGGATCTGTTAGGAATGATTAAGTCAGGATGGCCCGAGTGTGGAGGTTCTGTGGGTATGGGAGTGAGGAGCTGAGCTGAGGACCCTCGGAGTCAGGGGGTCTGTCTTGTTGCTGTGTTTGTGGATCGGGGGCTAATCAGCTTTGCTGTGTTTCAGCCTGCCGCTCTCTCTCTCTCCCTCTCGCGCGCTCTCGCTCTGTAAAGTCGTTTGGATCACACGTCTGACCTTCTGTTTGGCAGCTCCAGCCTCTTCAGAAATCCGTCTCTTTTGGCTGAACACGTTTGGGCCGTGGGCGGCTGGCCCAGTCTGGCCTGCTCCTCCAGCCTGTTTTCCTCAGGCGACTGTGTGTACGGGGGGGGGGGGGGTAAACACGTGCTCGTCTGGTGCCACCGAGCGCTACCTTGAGAACACTGTTTGGTTTCAACAGCACCACCAGAAAACAAACAAGATGAGGAACAGGGAGAAGGACAGTGTGATCCGGACACCACCGCGTGGGCTGTACGCGTGCCTCCGCGCCGACCTGGTCAGTTTCTCTGGTCCTGTGAGAGAGGCGAGTGAAGGATGACCCGATTTCCATAAGGAGGTGTAAAGGGAAGACTTGGGTTCCCTGCATGGTCATTACCCAGGAGAACCCTCTCTGGCGAGCATCACAGCCTGGGAACTCTTCCTGGAGCAGCTGAGAGTCTAGTCTATTTTGGGTTCTAGTTGTGTGAGGTTCTAGAGTTGTCCTGCGTGTGCTGCTAGTGAGGGTCACAGCTTCAGGCTGCTCAGGTTTAGGAGGTGTGATGTTCAGACTTAGAATTAGAACTTAGAACCATTTAGAACCATTCGCCATTTGTGTTTGCACACAGAGTAACATCTGGTGCCGCACTCCAACTTCATCATCATCATCATCATAATAATAATAATAATAATAATAATAATAATAATAATAATAATAATATTTACATCATTTATTATTATTATTATTATTATTATTATTATTATTATTATAATTATTATTATTATTATTATTATTATTGATTTATCATTATTATTTTATGTTTATTATTATTTTATTGTTCTTGTTGATTTATTATTATTATTATTATTATTATTATTATCATTACTACTACTATTATTATTATTATTATTATTAATATTCACATCATTTTTATTATTATTATTATTATTATTAATGTATTATTATTATTAATAATGTTTATTATTATTTTTATTGTTGTCGCTGATTTATTATCATTATTATTATTATTATTATTATGATCATTATTATGATTATTATTATTATTATTATTATTATTATTATAAGACATAAAGATGAAACGGAATTTGTCTGCCACATTTCACCATCCACAAACTGAAACACATGCACACACTACTGAACACACCCACTAGGGGGCAGTGAGCACACTTGCCCAGAGCGGTGGGCAGCCCTATTCACGGTGCCCAGGGAGCAGTGGACGCACACCTGACCCGCCCCTGCCTTCAGCTCAAGACCGGTCTATGTTCCAGAACCCGCTGGTAGTAAAGGGAACCCATTCTTCTCTCCACCAGTGAGATGTTCTCCGTGCCACTGTCTGCCACACCAGCCCGGAGCATGATGGATCCACCTCCTTGAACAGGTGGAGAAGAGTTCTCTTCATAAAGCCCTACACCTTATACACACCTGTATGTCTCGATACCTGTGCTCGCTGTGGCCAGAATGGTGTACGTCCTAGTTTCTAAATCATCAGGTCTGGTTGGATGTTGAACTTTGTGGTGTAGGTCATACGTGCGCAGGTGTCTCTGAACAGTAGCTTCTTAAATCCGGCTCCCTGAAAACGGGCAGGTGCTTAGAGGACCCCATGGCTGCTGGTTGGCGGAGCGAGGTGTGAGGAGTCAGACTAACACGCTAACTGAGCTCTGAGAACAAGTACAACTGGTAAGGTCAAATTCTCTTCTGTCCAAACACACATATATATACACATATAGTATATATATATATATATATAGTGTGTTTATAAATGTACTGTATTTATATAGCATATAGTGTGTATGTGTGTATGTGTGTGTATGTGTGTGTATTTATATGTGTGTGTGTGTGTGTGAGTGTGTGTATGTGTGTGTGTTTATATGTGTGTGTGTGTGTGTGTGTGTGAGTGTGTGTATGTGTGTGTGTTTATATGTATGTGTGTGTTTATATGTGTGTGTGTGTTTATATGTGTGTGTGTGTGTGTGTGTGTTTATATGTGTGTGTGTTTATATGTGTGTGTGTGTTTATATGTGTGTGTGTTTATGTGTGTGTGTGTTTATATGTGTGTGTGTTTATATGTATGTGTGTGTTTATATGTGTGTGTGTGTTTATATGTGTGTGTGTGTGTGTGTGTATGTGTGTGTGTTTATATGTGTGTGTGTGTTTATATGTGTGTATGTGTGAGTGTGTATGTGTGTGTGTTTATATGTGTGTGTGTGTGTGTGTGTGAGTGTGTGTATGTGTGTGTGTATATATGTGTGTGTGTGTGTGAGTGTGAGTGTGTGTGTTTATATGTATGTGTGTGTTTATATGTGTGTGTGTGTTTATATGTGTGTGTGTGTGTGTGTGTGTGTATGTGTGTGTGTTTATATGTGTGTGTGTGTGTATGTGTGTGTGTTTATATGTGTGTATGTGTGAGTGTGTATGTGTGTGTATGTGTGTGTGTTTATATGTGTGTGTGTGTGTATGTGTGTGTGTTTATATGTGTGTATGTGTGAGTGTGTATGTGTGTGTATGTGTGTGTGTTTATATGTGTGTGTGTGTGTGTGAGTGTGTGTATGTGTGTGTGTTTATATGTGTGTGTGTGTGTGAGTGTGTGTATGTGTGTGTGTTTATATGTATGTGTGTGTTTATATGTGTGTGTGTGTTTATATGTGAGTGAGTGTGTGTGTGTATGTGTGTGTGTGTGTGTGTGTGAGTGTGTGTGTGTGTGTGTGTGTGTGTGTGTATGAGTGTGTGTGAGTGTGTGTGTGTGTATGAGCTGCTGTATGTACAGATATGTGTGTCCTGCTGATGGTGTATGGGCTGTGTGAGTTAAAGTCCTGGATGAATCACATGTAAATATTAAAGCTGTTATGCGTGTTTTCCACTGGAGTTCACTCACCCACTCAAATCTGCACAGTTAATGAACAAAAGGATCTTTGTGTCGTGTAGCTCAGCCTGGAGATCTATAAGCACGCAGCCGCTCTCAGCCCGGAGCAAAGCCGCCCCACTGACCCCCACCAAAAATTAACACAGGGTCAGTACACCAGCAGGAATGGGACTTATCCAGAGCGGGTTTAGAGAGGTAGTGGTGATGGGAACCAGGGTTCTCCATGTCTAGAACACACATATAGACACTTTACTGACTATCTAGAACCACCAGTGAACCTACACGTGTCTTCTGAGTGTGTATGGAATGTTGGTGATGAAAATCTGGAAAACCTGGAAATACTAAATTCCTTTGGGGGACTATTTGACCTCACAGCGCCCTGCAGCATGTATCCCTCCACATGAATGGAAGTTAAGGCTGAGATCTTCTCCACACTATCATAAACAGCGTCTCAGACATCAGGCAGCGTATTCAGAACCACCTCATGTAGGAACTTTCTGGGAGGGAGCTTTTAGAGGGGGACGTCTGGTTACCTTCACCACCGCTGGGAACAGTTCTGATTGGCTGTCAGCAGCTATACTATATCTCCAAATACATATACTTTATTGGGCCCTGTTGGAGCTGGAATGATTTGATCTGGTGAGGCACTGTAATTTGTGTGATCACTGATATAATCTGTGATTGTAATCCAGTATAAATCTGTCGTGTCTCTAGTTTTTACAGGTCTGCTCAGTAACAGTTTCATACTTCACCAAACTCAGAGCTACCTCAGCAAGTTATCCCCACAGACCCACATCCCAGTAACAAAACCAGCTAACAGAAAAACCTGTAAACCAGGCTAACAGCTACCTGCGGCTTGGGCCACAGCGGTTTGGGTGATGGCCAAATTACAAGAAGAAAAATGATCTGGGAAGTTCCTCCTGCAAGGCAACACTTGGGTTAGATCGTGCCACGTTTCTAGCCTAACGCTGGTCTGTATGCCAGTTAGCCGTGTGTTGTTATGCAGAGGAGGTCGGCTCCTGATGCATAACGCTGATGTAAATGCACACACACACACACATACACACACACACACACACACACACACACACACACATACACACACACACACACACACACACACACACACACACACACACACACACACACACACACACACACACACACATATATATATATATATATTTAAATGTACTGTCACTTTAAGCAGTTTCCACGAAACACCCCCAGACCATCACAGAGGGGACTCGGTTTCTGTCCAGGAAGCTTATATATGTGTATTCATGGCGACTGAACATGAAATGAAGGTACCCTGATATGAAAAGCGGAAAAGTAGGATTCTCAGAATTTCTCGTTATTTGGTGGTGCGTCCTTTCTGCTTTAATGACAGCATGTGTTCAAGCTCTGCAGGTTTTGTGTGAAAGCCTCTTATCAGCAGATCAAATCACTTCACTGGAAGTGATGAGACTGAAAAACGTCTGACATTTAAGATCAAAGGCCTCAACATTAAAAAAGTTATTAACAGTAAACAAGGAGCAGCGCAGAACAGCGAACGGTCCCTCTTCATATTACTCGCCATAGCATCTTCAGAACAGTCAAACCGTCTGATGTTTATTTTCAGGTTTAAATGAAAAGATCCCAGATTATTAACGAGCTCTGAAGGCCGTTACCCAAACCGTATATACAATATATAACCGCACACTTATACACACTCGCCAAACGTCTGGAATCGGGTCGGGTCACACCAGTGTCTGACAATTCGTCGGTTCTCTGTCTCACTCTCTTCCGGATCCTACATGTCGCTGGTGCGTGACTTCTTCTATCCACTGCCACCAACAGCGTGCTATGGTAGTATCCGCACGGCCGGTATGGTGCCCAGTACGCCAATAAGACCATCCCGATTCCCGGAGCCCACCCGTGCGACCCCTCTCAAACTTCTCCAACTGCTGAATCTGCTTTTAAACTTTTCTCTGAGGCGCACATCATAACAGTGAACGTACGAGACCGGCTAGCCAATGACATCATAACAGTGAACGTACGAGACCGGCTAGCCAATGACATCATAACAGTAAACATACGAGACCGGCTAGCCAATGACATCATAACAGTGAACATACGAGACCGGCTAGCCAATGAGATCATAACAGTGAACATACGAGACCGGCCAGCCAATGACATCATAACAGTGAACATACGAGACCGGCCAGCCTATGACATCATAACAGTAAACATACGAGACCGGCTAGCCTATGACATCATAACAGTGAACATACGAGACCGGCTAGCCAATGACATCATAACAGTGAACATATGAGACTGGCTAGCCAATGACATCATAACAGTGAACATACGAGACCGGCTAGCCAATGACATCATAACAGTGAACATACGAGACCGGCTAGCCAATGACATCATAACAGTGAACATACGAGACCGGCTAGCCAATGACATCATAACAGTGAACATACGAGACCGGCTAGCCAATGACATCATAACAGTGAACATACAAGACCAGGTAGCCAATGACATCATAACAGTGAACATACGAGACCAGCTAGCCAATGACATCATAACAGTGAACATACGAGACCGGCTAGCCAATCACATCACATGTTGTAGAGTCTTTCCTGAGGTAGGGGAAGCACAGTGGGTCTGGGTCGGTAATCTGTGCCACATGCATCAGCTTTAAACCCCGACGCTCAGATTGAGCTGTGTGCTGGTACAGGACTGGCCCTAATCCACACATGTGATTTAAAGGGGAACTCCACCAGTTTTACCAGTGGTGGGAATTTCAGTGTGTGCATGTGTTGGGCAAAGCAGGTTGCACGTGTCATAACACATGCAGAGCATGTATGTGCAGGCTTTACGTACATACACACAGGCTAGAATCGCCACTGGCAACAGAAGCTGTTTACTCCTGGTATTCGCCCTCAGGTTACCAACACACTCATCAGCCAATCACCAGCCTTGGTTATAGAACAAGTATGCAAATTATTTATTCAAAATTTTCTATATAAATAGATGTAAACATAAATGGATGTAAACAGAGCCGTTCAGGTGGTCTGGTGTGAAAGGATTCGTTTTAGATAAAGTCAGAGCTGTTCACAGTGGTGGTGAAGGTAACCAGACGTCCCCTCTAAAAGCCCCCTC
Source organism: Prochilodus magdalenae (assembly GCA_024036415.1). NCBI lineage: Eukaryota > Metazoa > Chordata > Actinopteri > Characiformes > Prochilodontidae > Prochilodus > Prochilodus magdalenae. The sequence continues at coordinate 8,461 of JAMWET010007230.1, forward strand.
ACAGGAAGTTCCTACATGAGGTGGTTCTAAATATGCTGCCTGATGTCTGAGACGCTGTTTATGATAGTGTGGAGAAGATCTCAGCCTTAAACTCCATTCATGGTGGAGGGATACATGCTGCAGGGCGCTGTGAGGTCAAATAGTCCCCCAAAGGAACTTAGTATTTCCAGGTTTTCCAGATGAAACTCAGGAAACAGGTGTGGCCTCACTGGTGAACAATTTCGAGTGTAGTGCTGAACGACTTTGCCTGCGATTAAATTCAAGCAAATTTCGGAAAGTTTGGTGGAATTCCCCTGTAGCTGCTAGGTTTGGAATAGCCTGAAAGGCCAGCTAACCCCTGGGCTGCTGGGATGCTCTCCTTGGGTTGATCTTCTAGAGGCCTCTGGATGCCTGGATGCTGGGTGGCGGCTGGCGTGACTGGCTGCTGAGGTTCATTTGATGAGGGTTTCTGGTTTCAGAAGAAGATCCTGTTGGTGTTTGGTGAGCCGGCTGCACTGTAGAGCGGCGTTTCCTCCGAAGCAGAGAGGACGTCCGTGTCTCTGCTGCAAAACTTCCATTCTGAGTAAAGGAGAAAACCACAGAGAGGTGAAAGAATGACTTCTTTTGTATTAGACTTACTGGATCTACTCCCACGCTTCTGCACAGAGCCATGGTGAGCGCTCACAGGCTCCTCTTCAGGCAGCTGCGCCAAAGTGACCGCAACCGTGAGCACACGACTGTTCCTCAAGCGCTAAAGGTCAGCTGCTGGTCATTTTAGAGAGAGACGAACTGTAACAGGACTACGGAAACCTCGCCCCTATCCAACCACCACCAGGAGGTTCCCCAGCTCCAGCACACCTGAAGGACTTAAAGGGGAATTCCACCAATTTTGATAAATTTCCACCCATTAAATGGCTAAAATGTAAGCGGAGTCATGCAGAGTGGGTTTGGCGTGAAACGCTCCGTTCTAGATAAGGTCAGATCTGTTCACAGTGGTGGTGAAGGTAACCAGACGTCCCCTCTAAAAGCTCCCTCACATGTTCCATATACACTCAGAAGACAGGTGCAGGTTCACTGGTGGGTTAGACGTGTGTATATGGGTGGGCTGTGGGGTTTTATAGGGTGTGTCCTGTTATGAACCCACAGCTTCATGTTCCGGGTGACAGGTATGATGAAGAGAGCTAGCTAGCTAACGTTTACTACGTCGGCCTCAGCTGGGCAGCGCAGGAACAAACGCCTGAGAACCGGAACACGCAGGTTCATAGCAAGAACACTGGGTATCCACAGTGGGTATCCACTGAGGGTATCCGCTGATGGTATCCACTGAGGGTATCCACTGTGGGTATCCACTGAGGGTATCCACTGTGGGTATCCACTGAGGGTATCCACTGAGGGTATCCACTGATGGTATCCACTGAGGGTATCCACTGAGGGTATCCACTGATGGTATCCACTTATGGTATCCACTGAGTGTATCCACAGTGGGTATCCACCGAGGGTATCCACCAAGGGTATCCACCAAGGGTATCCACCGAGGGTATCCACTGAGGGTATCCACTCAGGGTATCCACTGAGGGTATCCACTGTGGGTATCCACTGAGGGTATCCACTGTGGGTATCCACCGAGTGTGTCCACCGAGGGTATCCACTAACCTTTTAGACAGTGGTTCTATATACCTCCAAATAGGCTTGTCACAACAGAAGAACGCTCTTCAGTGCTATATAGAACCATTTTCTGTAGGGTTCTTTATACAGTTAAACCATATAGGGCAGATTCAGCAGTATCCCGAAGCACCAATTAACCATGTAAATGGTCTGTACAGAACTTAGTGGTCCTATATAGGGGTGGCGCAGTGGGTACTCCTGTCACACTGGAGAAAGAATGGTCCGGGTTCGATTCCCAGGCCAGGTAACCAGGGCTCTTACTGCGAGTCTGCATGCTCTTCCTGTGTGGGTTTCCTCTGGGTGCTCCCACTTCCTCCCACAGTTCAAAGACATGCAGCCAGGTGAACTGGAGAAGCTTACTTGCCTGTATAGGTATATGTGTGTCTGTGTGTCTGCCCATGTGGTGGGCTGTCCAGCGTGTTTTCTGCCAGTGAGCACTGGCAGGATCTAGGACCCCCCACAATCAAGGAGGATAGGCAAGTGTGGTCCGACAGATAGGAGAGAAAAAAGAAAGGCCGGTGGGAAGGAGGATAAAGGTGACCAGGATCAATAACTGATGATAAGTTTAGACTGATATGATCAATATTTATTGAGCTACACATACAGAAGTCTGTCTCTCAGTATGGCGTCGGGCCGCCGTGTCTCCCAACACGCCGGACGTCTGGGTATGGAGCTGTAGAGGTTCCTAATGGTGTCCTGTGATAATCCATCCCATGCAGCTTGAACATCCTCACACAGTTCCTGCAGATGGTGCGGTAGGGGTGGAGGTGGAGGGACAGCAGGCCTTCTGGACGTGTGACAGCAAGACCATTTCATCGTGGTGCTGAACCACGGTGCACTCACACACGGATTGTCCGTTTGGGCGTCTCCACCCGACTAAAGCGGGGACTCTTCATCTGAAGATAAGAACCCGCTGCCATTCTGAGTCACTCCATGACAGTCTGGTACGACACCACTGCAGTCTTTGGTGACGGTGACGTGGTGTTAAGGACAGTCGTGGTAACGGCCTGTGTGCATGTAGTCCTGCGTGACACACACATAGAGGAATTTGATCTCCGTATTCAAATCAACCACGCAGTGAAACATCCACACCTACACTGGGGGGGCAGTTAGCACACTTGCCCAGACAAGGGGCAGCCCTACCCGTAGTGCCCAGGGGAGCAGTTGGCGTTAGGTGTCTTGCTCAAGAGCCCCTTAGTTGTGTCCCATCAGTTCAAGGCAGTGAACCTCTAACCTTCTGGCCCCAAGCCCGGTCCCTAACCTCCAACCTTCTGGCCCCAAGCCCGGTTCCCTAACCTCCAACCCGCCTGACTAACTTGGCTAGAAGGTAGACAACTACGTGACAGCTTTGTGTGTGTGCTGGGAAGTGATGTTGGCTGAGGAAGAGTGAAGGGTGTTGAGGCGTTTCAGCTAACCAGGCTGCAGTGGCTCAGCTCTCACCCCTGCACGGTCGCTCTGAGTGAAATTGCTGCTGAGGGATTTTTTCAGTGACTAATGAAGCAGCAGTTTAGATGCTTCCCCAAAACTCTGTAAACAACCGTCGGAGGAAGAGCTCACATCAAGAATCTCCAAACGTGCTGCACGCCGTTACGCTGCTCGTCAGCTGGTCCTCGCCTTCTTCTAAAGTTCCGAGCAGCGCTTGATTTCCATGATTGAGCGAAGTAAGAACGAAAAACGCCCAGTGAAGGGTTAACGTTTATCGTAAAGCAGCTCTGTGTGCACATTCATCTTCAACTCTCAGCTTCAGTTCCATCATGGAGCCAACCCCGGCCCTGGAGGCACCCTGCCCCGCACACGGCAGCGGATCCCCTGCTCTATCAGCCCCTGAGCTCCAGAAGGGCTGGTTAATGAGCTGGTAAGTTGAATCAGGTGCGCAGGGCTGGGTGCCTCCCTGACCAGGGTGGAGAAACCCTGTAGCAGACGGTGATCTCCGTCTCCGATCTTCCTAACATGGTTTACACAGTTGCACCGACACCATCACAATAAGTGGGCAAGGCTCTGAGCAGCCATAAACGGACGCCCCAGAAGAACCACTCTCCGTAGAAACCAAGGCTCAGAAAGGAGGCCCTTCCTCCAAGAACCTTTGCACCACATAGGTAACTTCTTCTCCATCCGCCAAAAGGTTCCTCAGGGAGGCCAAAGCGGTTCCTCTACACCATCGTACGAAGATCCCACTCCGGCTGTTCCTTCAGGTCTGTAAGGGCCATCAGATCTGCTCAGTTTGCTCCATCCTGACATTAGCACTGGAGCTAACGTACTACGTGCACTTACATGCTAACGTAACTACTAGAAAAGCTTGCATTAGTTAGCATCGCGCTAAATCGTCTTTCCCTAGATGTAGTCATTCAGCCTAAACCTGTTTTTGAGTCTGAAGTTAGTTCCAAAGCTAATGAAGCTAACAAATACTGGCATTGGCTAATTAGCGTGGTGCTAACTGCATGCCTAGTTATTCCACGCTTGACAATGCAGAGGTGTTCAGTAGTCTCTAATAGACTTGACTGTGTTCCATGCTGTTTGAAGCACGTATATCATGTTAGCATCATGCTAATTTGTGCACATAATTTAGTTCTACATTAGCCTCGTAGCTTCAGCGCTAAGACTAAAGCTAGTGCAGTTCATACAGTAATGGGGCCTGGCTGGTCAGCTGCGTTTGGGGTAAGAGGGGAACTCTGGGTGCATTTTTGGCTGAGCTATTGTGCTTCGCTCGCGGAAGCGGCGCTGTCGTTTTCCTGGCATTTTTGGGTTTTTTTCTGAACGGCATTTTTCTTCTCACTGTGCATGAGGAAAAGTGAGAGTAGCCTGGGTGTGTGTGTGATGCAACGTCAGCTCAGGGAAATCAGGACTTTGGTTTCTGGGCATTTGGCATCATTTGCGAATTTGCATGGCTTGCATCATTCGCATCATTGTCAGGAAGCAGACTGGTTTGCATGAGGTGGGAGAGCTGCAGCGTTCAGAGAAGAGAAAAAAATAACGCGGCTGCCTGAGCTCAGCTTTAGAGTAACACAGGGTGAGGTCAGGTGGAATTTTTGACCTGATAGAGACTCAAGCATGTCAGAGTGCAGCTGCTGCTATGCTCCACATGACAGGGGAAAGCACCCACATCACTCACCCAGACGCGCATATGAATACACACATATATACGGGATTCAGTAATGCAATCAACCAAGCAGCAGGAAATGAAATATCTGAATGAAGCCGGTACAGTTCATTATCGCTGCTCACATTTCAGATCAGGAAACAACGCTCTGGCACACGCCTATGAACTTCAGCTAATGGTAGTCAGTAGGATGGCCATGTAGGACGGTGGTGAGTTCAAAAACCCCGAAACGCATCATTTATCCTCAGAGTGGTGTGGATTACCGTCTGAACCGCTTCGCTGTGAAGCACGCGGCCTGCCCGCTCGCCTCTAAACCCGCAGGACCTAATGATCCGGTTTACTCACAAAAAAACTTCAACTCGAAAAATTCATATAAAGTCTTCTGGAAAAAAAAAATCTTTTTTCCTAAAATAAAAAACACAAATATTCCATTTTTAAAGGATTGTATTTTGAACTCAGTTCAGCTCAACTAAACTCAGTTTAATTCAACTCAACTTAACTCGGCTTAGCTTGGGTCGTTAAACTCAATTCTTTTTAGTTTAGAGCTGAGCTGAGCTGAGCTGAACTGAGCTGAGCTGAGCTGAACTAAGCTGAACTGAGCTGAGCTGAGCTGAGCTGAGCTGAGCTGAGCTGAGCTGAACTGAACTAAGCTGAACTGAGCTGAGTTGAGCTGAACTAAGCTGAACTGAGCTGAAATGAGAAATTCACTAAGATTAACTCAACTCAGTTCAGCCAAGCTCAGCTCATTTTAGTTCAGGTCAACTCAAGTCCATTCAGCATTCTGCTGCTCGGGTTTTTAACTGCAATTGCTGTCCAAAACTCAAATTTTTTTAGTCTCAGTTTCACTTCAAAGTTTAGTTCAATTTACACTCAACCTCTTTCAATCAAAATTTATAAATAACTTAACTCAGTTTAGTTTAGTTCAGTTCAACTCAAATCAACTCAACTACTCGGTTTAACCCAACTCCGCTCAACTCAGTTTTAGTTCAGTTCACTTCAATTCAGTTTAGTTCAGTTCAATTCAACTCAATTTTAAATTAACTTAACACAGTTTAGTTTAGTTCAGTTCAACTCAAATCAACTCAACTCAGCTCAACTCAACTGTTCGGTTTAACCCAACTCTACTCAACTCAGTTTATATTAGTCCAGTTCAGTTCACTTCAATTCAGTTTAGTTCAGTTCAATTCAACTCAATTTAAAATTAACTTAACACAGTTTAGTTCAGTTCAGTTCAGTTCAACTCAACTCAACTCAACTCAGCTCAACTCAACTGTTCGGTTTAACCCATCTACTCAACTCAGTTTATATTAGTCCAGTTCAGTTCACTTCAATTCAGTTTAGTTCAGTTCAGTTCAACTCAATTTAAAATTAACTTAACACAGTTTAGTTCAGTTCAACCCAAATCAACTCAACTCAATGGTTCGGTTTAACCCAACTCTACTCAACTCAGTTTTAGTTCAGTTCAATTCAGTTTAGTTCAGTTCAACTCAACTTAACCCAGTTTAGTTCAGTTTAGTTTAGTTTAGTTTAGTTTAGTTTAGTTTAGTTTAGCAATTTGCTAAACTTGCTGTAAAATTTGCTAAATTTGCTGTAAATTCTAAAAAAAAAACAAATCTTAGTCCTGTTTTTGTTTGCAGCAGCACATCTAGAATCTTTTACAACATCAAAGCTGCATACTGTAATGTATTAACTGCTTATGTACCGTATGTGTAAACTGTACTTATGTATTTATGTATATATAATGTATATATTTAATTTTTACGGTCCAGTTATGACGACACACTTATGTGATAAGTGCATCCTCCCTTTCGTCTGAGTTCTCTTTGAAATCTATTTTGAGTGATCAGGCTGAAGTAGAGGATCTGTGCCGGGGCTGCAGTGCGGCTTTGAGGTGGACTGTGTGAAAGTGTAAAACCCCCGTTTACGAATTGCTGTTTGTTCAAAAATAAGAGTCTCGTCTTTTCCTTCTCTCAGCTTGTGTGTTTTTTTTCACTGGTGGACTATTTCTGGGGTTTCGGCGTCTCTGGTGCCCCAAAGTTAGATTTTTTATATGCAAAGTTTCCAGGAGTCATGTGACTTCCAGTCTAGATTTTCTATCTCAGACCACATCACACACTGCTAATTAGGCAGAGAGAGAGAGAGAGAGTGACACAGAGAGAGAGAGAGAGAGAGAGAGAGAAGGAGGAACAGGCGCTACGCATTAAGCGGCGAACCGTGGTCGACTTGACACACTTCTCTGTACGCACACTCTCGCACTCGTCGAGAGAGAGAGAGGAAGACAGAGAGAGAGCGAGTGAGGGAGAGAACAGAGGAGAAGTTTGTGCAGGATTGTTCTGGTATGGCTCAAGGCTCTGACAGCAACGACACCAGCTACACCAAGTCTCCTTCACCGGGAAACAAACAGGTAGAGTTCTCTCCATCTCCCTCTGTATCTCTCCATCACTCTCACCCTCTCCTTCTCTCCCCTTCTCCTCTCTCTCTCCCTCTCTCTCTCCACACCACCTGCCCATCAGGACCACTCTTTCATCAGCCCTTTCACTCTTCTGAGATCTTCTGCTTCTGCATGCAGAGCATTGAGAAATTCGCATGCAGTACAGTTATTGGCATGGCATGCGCCTGTCTTTCCCCTCTCTTCCTCTCTTTCTCTTCTCTCTCTCTCTCTCTCTCCCTCGCTCTCTCCATCCTTTGGGATCGCTTCTTTACCAGTTGTTTTTATTTTTTCTTTTATGTGATCTTTTGCTTTTGCATGCTGCTCTCTATGCAGATTACCAATTAACACAGTTCTGTTCGTTTACTGACATGACATCCATCCATCCCTCTCTCTCTCTCTCTCTCCCTTTCTCTCCCTTTCTCTCTCTTTCTCTTCTCTCCCTTTCTAGTGTCAGGAATACTTCTGTACAGATATTTAAATTCTGTTTCCTCATTTTTTCATTTCGCATGCGGATCTCTGCAGAACTTGTATTCAGTTCAGTTTACCGGCCTGATGTCCATCTGTCTCTCTCTCTCTCTCTCTCTCTCTCTCTCTCTCACTCTTTCTAATGCGCTCTGTCTCTCCTTCTTTCTCTCTCCACAACCACACCACTGGGATCCGTTCTTCATCAGGATTTTCACTCTCGTGCGATGTTGTGTTTTTGCATGTTTGTGCGGGTTACTGAGGAATTCACATCCAACTCTCTCTCTCTCCCTCTCCCTCTCTTTCTCTCTCTCCCTCTCTCTCTCTCCCTCTCCCTCTCTCTCCCTCTCCCTCTCTCGCTCTCTCTCTCTCTCACTATCCCTCTCTCTCTCTCTTTCCCTCTCTCTCTCTCTCGTCTTTTCTTTATTCTTCATATCCCCCCGGAATCTTACCCTCTACATCTCTTCTGCTCCTCTCTCCTCATTCCTTCTCCGCCTTCTTTCTCCTCCTCTTTCATCCTCCCTCCTCCCTCCACACGTCTTCCCTCTCTCTCACTATCCCTCTCTCTTTCCCTCTCTCTCTTTCTCTCCCTCTCTCGCTCTCCCTCTTTCACAGGATGACTTTTGTTGCGAATGTTTTCCCTCTGTTGTGATCTCTCGCTTTTGCATGCAGATTATTTGGAAGCTTGCATTAACTGGTATCATATCCATCTCTCCATCCCTCTCTCCCTCTCCCTCTCTCTCTCTCTCTTTCTTCCTCTCTCTCTCTCGTTCTGTCCCTCCACACGACCGCTCATGATCACTGCTTTATCAGTGTTTTCCATCGGACGCTTTTTTTGCTAGTGTATGGGTTATTGAGAAATTCACATTAAATTCGGTTTATAGGCATGACATCCATCTCTCCCTCTCTCTTTCTCTCCTCCCTCTCTCTCTGTCTCTCCTCCCTCTCTCCGCATATCCTGGCCATCAGGACGAGTCTCTTATCACCATTTTCACTCCTCTAAGATCTCCTTTTCACGTGCAGTTCAGTTGTTGGCATGGCACGCGCCCGCCTTTCTCCTCTCCATCTTTCTTTTCCTGTCCTCTCTCTGTCTCTCTCTCTCTCTCTCTCTCTCCTTCCTCTCTCTGAAGTTTTTCGCTCATTCATTAGTTTCTCTCGATCTTCCGTGTTGTGAGGGACGCCCCCCTGATCAGCCTGAGAACTCTGACCCACTCAGTCGCTCCCAGTGTAGCAGATCCAGTAAGCTGCTCCGTGATTGGTTCAGACTTCTGATCCAGTCATTGGTCCAACAGATACCTAAAAACATCCCGTCCCCCCGTGCAGTAGATCAACCAAGAACAAGATGTTCAGTGCCTGAAGTCTGCTAATCAGTACAGTAAGCTTATGTAGACCTCCTAGCATCATGCTAGCTGCAGGCCTAAACCATGTGGAGGGCTTTACTGCTCTAAAACAGACTCTGTGCTGTAGCTTATGACACCATGCGACTCAGTGATGTCTATAAACATGGACCTGGTGTGTTAGCATAGCTAGCATGGTATGGAGCTAAAGCCTGAACTCAGCTCATGTTTACAGATAACACTGAGTCAGAAACCACATAAAGGCGATTAGAGATTACTCAACGCCCTTTGACGAGAATGTGTAATCACCTGGGTGATGACGGGTGGGGAATGAGCTTCCACTACAGGTTAGCTACATTAGCCTCGAGTGCCTAAACCAAGCGTGTCCCTGCTGATCGACTGTTAGCAGATCACCTCCTAAATGTTAAATATAACTGCAGGGCCTGCTCGGCATGATGCAGGCCTGAATCACGCGGACGCTGCTCCGAGATTGTATCCACAGTCCATTACTCACTCTTTTAGCCGGAGCTCCATGTGCTGCGATGAAATTTGGAGGCTGTTGTGCGGTGACTGATATTTCCCACACCTCCACAGTGGGCTTCTGTAGGAGGACAACAGAACAGTAGGCTGGCATGAGCAAGTCCAATCATCAACATTAAAAACCGCACATGTTGACCCTTTATGTTAGCATACATGCTCCTCACCAGAAGGACAGCTGCACCCAGAAGGAGGTGTGGGAGTGCAGGTGTGTTGGGAAGGAAGATAAAGGTGACCAGGATCAATAACTGGTGATAAATTTAGACTGATATGATCAATATTTATTGAGCTACACATACAGAAGTCTGTCTCTCAGTATGGCGTCGGTCCCCGTGGTCGCTAACCCAACAACGGCCATACGGCTCGGTATGGAGCTGTAAGAGGTTTCCTAATGGAGTCCTGTGATAACCCTCCCATGCAGCTTGAACATCCTCACACAGTTTCCTGCAGATGGTGGTCGGTAGGGGTGGAGGTGGAGGGATCACCAGCCACAAACCATTCCTCTTGTACAATTGAACACGGTGCCTCCACATACGAATTCGTTGGGCGCTCCCCAAGACTAAAGCGTAACTACGTCACTGAAGATGACCCGCTGCCATTCTGAGTCCAACTCCATACAGTCCTGGGTTAACTACACCATGGAAAGATTACAATATAGGGTGACGGTGACGTGGTGTTAAGGACAGTCGTGGTAACGGTCTGTGTGCATGTAGTCCTGCGTGGTGCAGCCGTCTGCCAATGGTGCTGCACTAACAGGATGACCCTACGGACCGCTGTAGGCTCCTAAAACAAGACGCTCAAAACCCAGAACCTCCATGGGAACCCAAAAGTGGTTCCTTACAAGTAGTTTTCTTTGAGTCGGTTCCTGAAGAACGTCAGCTGTTAATGTCATTGACAATTCATAATGTAAGGTTCTATGACATATCCCTGAACACTGACAGAATTCATAAAAGCCCAGAACCTCCTTCCCAATAGAACCGATATCCACAGTTCACATTCGGTTTTGTTTTTTTCACATGGTTCCTAAAACAATGGATGTGTAGAGAGGGGTTCCTTCCCACGTTTACCGAACTTTCTTCAGAAAGCTTCTATACGCACCATGTTCCAGATAACGCAATGCGTGCTAATACCGCCGTCCTAGAACCCAGGAGCCCTAAACTGAACCAACGGTTGTTCTTTTTTTTACGATATCCTATTTTCTGTGATCTGGTTCCCTGAAGAACCGATTTTGCAAGAATGTTCTTTCCAGCAAAGTACATGCTCGGTACCAATACTATAGAGCCTTTACAGAACTTCCTAGAACTCATAACCTTCTCCAAAACAGGTCCTCCCGAAAGTTTTCTTTGAGAAGAGTTTGAGTGTGAAGAACGGTACAGAACCAGCACAGGAACCCAAACGCTGAAAGTGTTCAGAGATGTTGAGAAGAGCCAGAGAGATGGAGAGTTCTAGCTACAGAGAGAAAGTGAGAGCACCGTGAGATCCAGAGTAAAGGTTCGAGTCTAGGAGAGACATTCATAGAAAGAACTGAGAGATGGATGGAGATAAAGAAACGAGGGGACGGAGAACGAGAGATCATGTTTATGAGTCGTGTGAGTAATTACTGATTGTGAAAGTGCCGTTAGGGACAGGAGGACGGCGAGTAGACCCACCACACCCTCAGCCAGCCAGACTCACTCATCAGACTCACTCATTCTGCCCTCAGCAGCAACACTAATGCTAATGCTAACGGCCCATGCTAACGTTGCTCCACGCCTACCTGCGGTAGCGGTTTCAGGTATCCCACACACTTCTACGGGGATGTTTTTGATGGAACAATGTGCTGCTGTTGTTGTTGTGAGTTAGCAGCAGGGCTTCGACCGGGTTTCGGAGGGGAGCCCTGTTTTTCCAGAAGGTTCTTAAACTGATAGCCGGTTTCTGTTTCCGTCCTCATGGTTTAAACAAGTTAATTCAGTTACCTGGTTGTTTGTAGTAGGAGCAGTAATGCTAACCAATCAGCTATCAGCAGGAGTAATGCTAATCAATCAGCACTCAGTAGCACTAATGCTAACCAGTTAGCACACTTTAGCTGTGACCTGTCTCTCACACTCTCTCTCTCTCCCCTCCAACACGCCCTGCACCTCTCTCTCTCTCTCTGTCTCTCTCTCTCTCTCTCTCTCTCTCTCTCTCTCTCTCTCTCTGTCTCTCTCTCTGTCTCTCTCTCCCCCCTCTCTCTCTCTCTCTCTCTGTCTCTCTCTCTCACTCTTCGTGTTCTCTCTCTCCCCCCTCTCTCTCTTTCCTCCCTCTCTTCTCTCTCTGTCCCTCTGCCTCTGTCCCCCCCTCAGCTCTATTTCTCCCTCTCTCTCTCTCTCTCTTTTTGCCTCTCTCTCTATCTCTCCTCTCTCTCTGCCTCTCTCTCTATCTCTCTGTCTCTGTCTCTCTGTCTCTCTCTCTCTCTGTGTCTCTCTCTCTCTCTCTTTCTCCTCTCTCTCTGTCTCTCTCTCTATCTCTCTGTCTCTGTCTCTCTCTCTCTCTGTCTCTCTCTCTCTCTCTCTCTGTCTCTCTGTCTCTGTCTCTCTGTCTCTCTCTCTCTCTCTCTCTCTCTCTCTCTGTCTCTCTCTCTCTCTCTCTCACCCTCTCTCTCTCACTCTCTCTCTCTCTCTCTCTCTCTCTCTCATCTGTCTCCTCTCTCTCCTCTCTCCTGTCTCTCTCCTCTCTCTCTCTCTCTCTCTCTCCTCTCTCTCTCTCTCTCTGTGTCTCTCTCTCTCTCTCTTCTTTTCCTCTCCTCTCTCTCTGTCATCTCTCTCTATCTCTCTGTCTCTGTCTCTCCTACTCTCTCTGTCTCTCTCTCTCTCTCCTCTACTGCTCTCTGTCTCTGGTCTCTCTGTCTCTCATCATCTCGTCTCTCTCTCTCTCTCTCTCTCTGTCTCTCGTCTGTCTCTCTCGCACCCTCTCTCTCTCAATCTCCTACTCTCTCTCTCCTACTCTCACTCTCTCTCTCTCTCTCTCTCTCTCTCTCTCTCTCTCTCTCTCTCTCTCTCTCTCTCTCTCTCTCTCTCTCTCTCTCTCTCTCTCTCTCTCTCTCTCTCTCTCTCTCTCTCTGTCTGAGGGTCTGTCGGTGGGGAAGTTTCTGATGGAAAAGCTGCTCTGATGTTGTTGTTGTGGGTTTTAGCAGTTGAACGTCACACGCACACTTACACAAAACCTCAGACTGCAGGGAAAATCCACGATCCTTTATTTTTCATCTGATAACATCTCAGAATTTAAAAGATAAACAATTTTTAAAAACTTCTCTTTGTTAGCCATGCTAGTGCTAATCCTGATATGTGGTCCAGGCTAACAGCCAGCCATGGCTAGCCGTGGTGCCGTATTTTGTTCTTCTGGATTAGCGTCTGTAGTCTGATCTGGAGCTGGGTGAGGGTGGCTGGATTTCCACCCTCTCAGAAAGTGTGTCAGACGGCTACGTTTGTGCAGGTGTGTGTGCTAATCCTGCTTCAGACTGTGGAGCCTGGAGGTCAGGCGGTCTGCTTAGCTCCAGAAACCCGAGTGTCCGTGTGTTAGTGACTAAGAGTTATAGGCTTTGCTGATTCGACTCTGTCACTGCACACCAAGCACTATTCTTATTAGTGATAACACATCCTCCAACAGCAGGTTTCCCTTCCTCATCCTCCTCCTCCTCCTCATCGACATCATCATCATCATCTTCTTCTTCTTCTTCTTCATCTTCATTTTCTCTGCCCATGCCGCCATGCCTTCCGCCCAGTGAGCACTGGGATAGGCTCCAGCACTCCCTGCGACCCAGTAGGATAAGAGCTTGATACGTATGTGTATTAGTGATAATAGTAAAAAGTAGTAAATTAATTTTATACATTATTAATAACCACCAGACATGTGTGTTAGCTCTGAGAGTGAGAAGCTGAGCACGTTTACAGACTCTCTTTAGACCTTAAAGGGGAATTCCACAGATTTTTCCCAGATTTCTGTGTAATTCTGTACCATGTAAACAAAGCCACTCCGTGCGGTTTGCCGTGGAATACGCCAGTCTGAAATCCCTGCTTCACCGTGGAGGTAACCAAGATGGGTACAGATACATTCATGGTGGCTGGCCTTTCAGTTTTAGACTCATGGTGGAGGGCTATATGCTGCAGGGCTCTGCCAGCCAAAAAGGAGTCCCTCAAAGAATACTTATCATTTAGGAGTTTTCCAGATTCTCCCAAAATCAACATTCCATATAAACTCAGAAGACACGTGTAGGTTCACTCGTAGTTTAGACGTAAGTAAAGTCAACCAACAGTCAATAAAATGTCGATATGTGTGTTTTAGACATGGAGAACCCTGGTTCCCATCACTGCCACCACCTTAAAGGGTTAGCTGGGTTAGCTAAAGGCTACCGCAGGCTAGCAGTACTCTTAAGTACTACTCTCTCTCTCCCTCTCTCTCTTTCTCTCTCTCTCTCTCGCTCTCTTGCTCTCTCTCTCTCCCTCTCTCTCTCTCTCTCTCTCTCTCTCTTTCTCTCTCTCTCGCTCTCTCTCTCTCTCTCTCTCTGAGGGTCTCTATGTGGGGATGTTTTTGATGGAAAGCTGCTCTGATGTTGTGGGTTTTACAAATGAACGTCATGCAGGGTTAGACAAAACCTCAGCCTGCAGGGAAAATGTTACCATCATTAATAACGTCACTTCAGTCACTAGGTGTCTGAGATAAGCGGTAGGTGAATGTGGTTTCGGAGCTGGTATCTACTGTTGTGGGCGGAGTTTGGGCTGATAACTACTAATAATTCTTTAAATCTTGAATTTCCTCTGTAATTGAGCGGGTGAAGTGCAGAGTGAGTGAGAGCGGGTTAGAGAGCTCTGTACACACCGCTGAGAGCGAGTTTGGTGTGAGGTGTGTACAGAGTGAGGGAGAGCGGGTTTGGTGTGAGGTGTGTACAGAGTGAGTGAGAGCGGGTTTGGTGTGAGGTGTGTACAGAGTGAGGGAGAGAGGGTTTGGTGTGAGGTGTGTACAGAGTGAGGGAGAGAGGGTTTGGTGTGAGGTGTGTACAGAGTGAGTGAGAGAGGGTTTGGTGTGAGGTGTGTACAGTAGTGAGAGAGGGTTTGGTGTGAGGTGTGAGTGAGAGCGGGTTTGGTGTGAGGTGTGTGAAGTACAGAGTGAGAGTGAGAGAGGGTTTGGTGTGAGGTGTGTACAGAGTGAGAGGGAGAGAGGGTGAGGTGTTTGGTGTGAGGTGTGTACAGAGTGAGGGAGAGAGGGTTTGGTGTGAGGTGTGTACAGAGTGAGTGAGAGAGGGTTTGGTGTGAGGTGTGTACAGAGTGAGGGAGAGAGGGTTTGGTGTGAGGTGTGTACAGAGTGAGGGAGAGAGGGTTTGGTGTGAGGTGTGTACAGAGTGAGGGAGAGAGGGTTTGGGTTTGTGTGTGAGGTGTGTGTGAGGAGAGTGAGTGAGAGAGGGTTTGGTGTGAGGTGTGTACAGAGTGAGGGAGAGAGGGTTTGGTGTGAGGTGTGTACAGAGTGAGTGAGAGAGGGTTTGGTGTGAGGTGTGTACAGAGTGAGTGAGAGCGGGTTTGGTGTGAGGTGTGTACAGAGTGAGTGAGAGCGGGTTTGGTGTGCGGTGTGTACAGAGCGAGGGAGAGCGGGTACATTCCTGAGCCGGAAGCGCTGCACCGATCGGGGTAAAACGGGAAATTCAAATAAGAAGCTGGTGAACAAGCAGCCGGCAGCCTCTACAGCTATAGTGTGGTGTGCCTGCTCTGGGCTACTGTAGAAACATGGCGGCGGTAGTCTCGAGCTGCACCTATGCAGATATACAGGCTCATTCTAAAGTGTCGAGAACACGATTTACATTTACAGGTATTTATATACTTATGAGGACCTAGTTCTGTATCTTATTCCATTTCTGATAATAGAGCCTCCCTCCAAATCTCCCTCACTGGTACCTTAAATAAGATGGCTGTGCTGATGGGTTATCCTGTATTTGCTCAGGCTCACTGTTTTATATTTGGAAACTGAGTATATAGCGCTCCGTTTTACAGAAACTTATTATTTCCAGGTATTCCCATCATCAATATCCCAGATAAACCGCTTCAGGAAATAAAACTGGTGTTGTAGACACGTTGACCTTTGACCCACATTTCACCTCTCCCCAGGGATCATCAGACGACATGAAGAGGGTGATGAGGAGAGAGAAGAACCGCATCGCGGCCCAGAAGAGCAGGATGAGGCAAACGCAGAAAGCTGACAGCCTGCACCTGGTGAGAGCATCTCCACACCTGACACACACAACCAGCCAATCATGTGGGCACACTGAGGAACTCGGTGCACACTCGAAAACATCAACCTGAGTCAGAACTCCAGTCTTTGTGTGAGACCCGGTCCACACCGAATCTCTCACCATTGCAGAATTCACGACGCCCGGCTGCGCCACAAGCTGAAGTGAAGTCGCCAAGTCACGATCGCTTTCGCCACCCGTGTTGGTATCGCTAGACGTCCCTTTTCCCTTCCAGCTGGCACACGGCACATCTGAGGCTCCAACCTGTGGCAGCTACAAGTGTGCAAATCTCAGGCATGAGCCAGTAACACCTTACTCAGTCTCGGCTACATAACACTGACATCATCATGCCAAACATGCATAAACATGTCACCACAGATGTCGTATGCTGCCATGACAGATTTTGTTTGGTAATATAACGGTATTACTGAATGTTCTCCACATAGCCATCAAGTGTTATGACATGCACTACATGGCCAAAAGTTTTGGGACACCCCTCCTGATGATAACATCATGCACGTAGACACAACGTCTCCACAGACAAACACCGGCAGTAGCATGGCTCATACTGAGCCAGACGGTGGCGCCTGCCTCCTGCTAGGTCTCCCCCAGACCACCGTAAGTGCTGTTACTGTAAACTGGGAGCATCTTGTTCACCCTTGTAGAGTAGACCATATGAGGGCACAGGGTGGGGCTGCCTATCCTCTCGGAACGGAGTTCCGAACTGCTTCTGGAAGCAACAACAGTTTCGTTAACTGGGTATCCATGGCTGAGCAGCTACACACAAGCCTAACATCACTATGTGCAATGCCAGGTGTCAGCTGTAAAGCTCCACCACATGACTCTGGAGCAGTGGAACCGGGTTCTCCGGAGTGATTAATCACGCTTCACTGTCTGGCAGAGGAATCAGGGTTTAGTGGATGAATCCAGGAGGACAGGAAGTTTGGTGGAGGGGGGATAATGGTCTGCGGGGTTTGGGCTTAGTTACAGTGAAGGGTGGTGTAAGAAGACATTCTACACCGTTCTATGCTTCCCTGGTTGGAAAGAACCCTTTCCTGTTTGAGGAAGAACCCTTTCCTGTTTCAGCATGACTGTGTCCCTGTGCACAAAGCCAGCTTCAAAAAGATACCGACGAGAAATCTGTTCTGGAGGAACTCCAGTGGCCTGCCCTGACCTCCTCAATCCCACTGAACACCTTTACGAAGACCTGGAGTGTTGATTGGGAGCAAGGCCTAGCGGGTAGCTGACCTCACAAATGCTCCTTCTGAGACAAATTCCCACTCTGGAATCTCGTGGACAGATTCCCAGAACCTGCAAACGAGCTGCATATTAATGCCGATGGTTTTGGAATGGGCCGCCCACATACTTTTGACCGTTAGCAGCGATGATAACATGACAAAAGCCTCGACGTGTTAATGTAATGCACTCTCGATTAATTTGCAAGCACTTTTGAACAGTTGTCTAGTACTTTAGAGAACCATTTCTTTGTGCATGTAAAGGTTCTAGGCCCAGTAAGGTATCACCAAAGACCGTCCGTAGGTAAACGCGGTCCTCTGCCACTTTCCCCACGTGTCAAAGGTGTTCATGCGAGGCCATCGGAGCTAACCACGCTAGCAAAGGTAGCGGCGAAGCTAACGAGCTAACAACGGCACGGGCTCTCGTCCTGCCGTATATTTACATGGATCGCTGGTGAGCATGTGGCGATGCGTCATGGCTTCTGTCGAATTTCACACTTGGCTGTGGCTCTGGCCATGTTTGCCTCCGATTCTGGCATTAATTAGATCGCGTGGGAGAGCAACCGTGGCGAACCTCACGATTGTGCATCTAGTTAGAAAAGTGGCTGCATCTCTGTCCCTGTCTGTTCTCTCCGGTTTCTGCACTTCGGAGATTCGACTGATTTGCTCTCTTAGTCATTATCCTTATTATCGTGATTGAGCTGTTGTTGGTATGATTGTTATTACTATCATTAGAGTGTTTTTGTCATCCCTCTGTTGGTCTGTATCACCTCTGCGGATACAAAAACAGGACCTGCTGCGCCTCTTCTGACTCAGACTTTCAGTGGTGTTGCCTTCTACATCACTCAGCGACAGCTCTGTGTTTGCTGAGTACATACGAGCCTCACAGTTACGCGCTCGGACTCTTACTCAAAGCTAAACCGCTGTTTCTCTTTCACTACACCGTATTCAATGACTGGCTGCTCAGGAGCGCTATTACTCACGTCCTTTCACTATCTACTGAGCAGACCACCGCCCCTCGCTCCCCTCCCCGTTCCTCGCCGTCTGCGGTCGCAGTCGTTACTCTGAGAACCTTCACAAAAGTGGTTCCCAATGAGAGCGCCTGCTGTTGAGCTTTCACTGCTACAGCACGCCCGAGCTGGCTCGTCAGCTAACAACACAGCGCCGTGTGGTGCACCGTAAAAAAGCCATAACTCAGCAAAATAATGTAAACAATCCTCCCGCAGACTTGCTTATGTGGTGTAGGCATGCAGTTAGCATGATGCTAATGGTGCATAAGCAGCTACTTGCGTAATACAACATCAAGTCTAAGTCAAATATAAACCTGCTGCATGATGCTGATCATGTATAAGACGCCATAGCTAGCCACATTAGCATCATGGCCTCAGTGAAAAACAGAAGAAGCTAACCTCAGATGCACCTAAACATGTAGGCCTATTGGCCACCCACACCAATTAGTTAATTAAGCAATCAGTAATGGACTTGCAGCATGGAGTTAGCATGATGCTATGGCTTATATGCTTCTATTGCTAGCTACATTAGCAGTAAAAAAGGAACCTCGGCCATCAAAACATATATTGCTTGACACCACCAAGTAGCCTAATGCTAACTGCACACCTGACACTGTATAAAGTTGTTGATAAACCTCAAATGAACTTGCTGCGCAAAGCTAATTACTAGGGCTTGTAGCCTTGTAGCTCCGGGGAGAAACAAAAGAAGCTAACGTCAGCCACCCAAACATCTATAGGCATCACGCTAACAGCATACCCAAATCATGCTTCAAAAAAAAAAACAAAAAACAAAGTTGCCAAGCAACCTAGACTTCCTGCATTCAGTTAGCATGATGCCATGGTACATATGCTTCCATTACCAGCTAGTATCATAGCTCCAGTACAAAGCTAATGGAGCTAACTTCTGACACCAAAACATATATTGGTTGACACCAGCAGTTAGCGTTGTGCTAACTCAATACCTATTTAGTGCCTCGGACTGCTTAGAGTCCTTAAGCAACCTTAATTAATTTTCATGCTAATCATATTTAATTGGTTAGACTCATAGCTTACTAAAGAGGCTAACTTCAGACACCAGAACCTGTACAGGTCAACACCAGCTATTAGCATCATGCTAACTGCATATCTAATTCGTGCCTAAAGCTCACCAAACAAGCAACCTCAAATAGGCTTACTGCACGATACTAATCATGTACAAGTGCCAAACTTCAAACTGCATTAAGGTAAGTATTAAAGTGAGGCATTAAAGTTAAATATTAAAGTTAAATATTAACGTGCAGTATTAATGTGAAGTATTGAAGTTAAGTATTAAAGTGCAGTATTAAAGTTAAGTATTAAAGTGCAGTATTAAAGTTAAATATTAAAGTTAAATATTAACGTGCAGTATTAATGTGAAGTATTAAAGTTACGTATTAAAGTGCAGTATTAAAGTTAAGTATTAAAGTGCAGTATTAAAGTTAAATATTAAAGTGCAGTATTAATGTGAAGTATTAAAGTTACGTATTAAAGTGCAGTATTAAAGTTAAGTATTAACGTGCAGTATTAATGTGAAGTATTAAAGTTACGTATTAAAGTGCAGTATTAAAGTTAAGTATTAAAGTGCAGTATTAAAGTTAAATATTAAAGTGCAGTATTAGAGTGCAGTATTAACGTGCAGTATTAACGTGCAGTGTTAAAGTTAAGTATTGTCTAATAGATTTACTGCATGGGACTAATGACATATATGCTTCCTAGCTAAATTAGCATCTTAGCTGTAGAGGAGGGAACTTGAGGCACCACTAACTGACTGATTGTGTGAGTCAGAGTAAGCAGTGAGTAAATTCTGATGAACCGACTCTCTGATATGGACCTGCCCTCTCCATATCCCACTCGGCCCACTGTTGAAAGTGCATCTGGTTCCTGACTGTGTCTGTTAGATAGTATGGTGACCCTTCACGTTTCATTAAGGGTGCTACTGGCAGAGAGACACTGATATTTCCTGCTGACCTCTTTAAATTCCCCCAGCGGTCATTTCTCAGTATTCTATCAGTGGATCCTCGACCACAACCTAGTCAGGTTTCCTCTGAAAGAGGGTGAAGTAGGAGTTCCAATGCTGCACACGTGGGCTGAGCAGATTATCAGGAACCAGTTTCAGTGCTTGTGATGATAACAGGTGCTAGGAAACACAGTTTTTTTTTTTTAGCGTTTAGCATTTTTATATCAGATGAAGGCCCTTCAGATATCCTGACATGGATTTGTTTATATTAACAGTATATAAGCAATATAGGTGTTTTAATTCCATCTGTATGTGTGATAATATATCAATATTTAGAAATAGATAGAAATAGAAATAGATCAATATTTGGAAGTACTTGTTTTACTTTACATTGTGGGGAAATTTCATAATGAATGGCCCAAAATAAATGACTTGTGTAGAAGTCTGGTTACCTTGACTTACATTACAAGTGAAGTTTGTTTTTTTCCTTCTCCTGTAAAGTTATCATACGGAGATACAAGGCACCCTGACCCCACCAGTTAGCATTGGGCTAACTGAAAAGCTAAAGCAGTCTAGACTTAGCATGATGCTATGGGGTATACGGTTCCATTACTAGCTAGCATCATAGCTCTGGTATGAATCTATAAAATCTAATATTAGCAACCAAAACACATATTGGTGGACATTACCAATTGGCATCATGCCAACTGCATACCTAATCTGTGCCTCAAAATGCATAACGTTTATAAGCAACTCAAATAAACCTGTAAATGACCTGGATAGAAGTCTGGTTACCTTGACTTACATTACAAATATAGTATTTTTTGCCTTCTCCTGTGAAATTATTATTCTAGAGATACAAGGTGGCAATATGCACGTATTTTCCTATATATGTAAATATATGTAAATTAAATGTATGTAATATTGTAAGATAAGATACCACATACAAATTTGTAGGGCTGTGTGATATGTAGGACAGAGTATAGACCAGTTTTCACAATACATATCATAACAGAAATCGAGTTACGCACAAAAAAAGACAATTATTATTAATTAATATTAAATATTTGATGAATATTTTTGATGTTCTTTAAGCCCTGGTAATATCTAGGCTATGAAATACACTGTATGCTAATATAACATAAAAAATCACAATACTGATGAAATATAATCATATCAGCCGCCTCTATGGCCTAATATAAGACGAATATGAAACATATTTGCTCGTGAATTGAACTATAAAGGTTATGTGTAGGCTGAAATTAGAAAGGGAGATTTTCAGAGTTAGCGGCTAGCTGCTAACGTTAGCAAAGTGACTGAGTGTGTGTTTGTGTGCGTGCACGGCCCTGGCTGCGAGCACACAGTGTGGTTTCTCTCTTCACGGCCATGCATGATAAACAGGAAGCTGAATTTTCCCTCCGTATGACACGTTTCCTGTAGTACTTTTCTGAGCCGTGTCTTCGCTCGGCGGGCCTGCAGGGTGAGAAAGCTCAGTGTGGGCCGCGTGGGGGGAGGGGGGTGCTGCTCTGCTGTCATTTCTGGTAAGGCTGATGAGGGCCGTGGGCAGGATGAAGCCCGAG
>JAMWET010007230.1:35000-72500 GCA_024036415.1 Prochilodus magdalenae
TTATGTTTTGATTAAATGTCACGTCGTGCTCACTTAAGACTTTCCGAGGAGGACTTGAAGGCGGCATTATTTTCGCTACATACATATCCTACCGACAAAACGATGACTTACGTTTGTTCTTTGTGGAATAGGCAAGTATTTTATGATAAAATGAGTAAGTAAAGTAAACGAGTAAATAAATAAATACTGTATCTTTGTATGTGTTGCTTTGAACTGAAATGTTTTTGGTGCATGACGATGACGTACTGAATGTTTTTATTGTGTTTACTTCTACGCTAGTGTTGAACGAAGCCGGCGACCGAGTGTTTTCCGTTCGGGACAGCTTATGATTGTGTCTTTGATTCTTTATGCTGTGCAGGATTTACAGATTTTCTGTTTTGTTTTTTTCATTCTGATGACTTAGTCTGCTGAAGATTAGGTACATACACTAATCTTAAACTGATTCAGACTGAATTTTGGAACTTTCGGACTATGGTGCCAGTGACCCCGAGTGACCTTTTCACCACCTGCTGTCCGATCACACTGACCGCTTTACTGAGCTGTGTATCTGCTGAAGTCTTTGGTTATCTGTCACTGATGGGCATAAACAATGTGATACTGTGGTGCCTCAGTTTTAGAGGAGAAGAAAATAAAATACAGAAATGATGAACACCGTGTTTATTACCATTTATTAAAGCTCATTAATGTTTATTACTGTGTAGCACCATTTAACAGTGCTTATTACAGTTTGTTACCATTTGTTACTGCTTATGAATGTCTGTTAATGTTTATTACTGTGTATTACCATTTATTATTGCTTATTACAGTTTGTTACCATTTACTACTGCTTATTACTGCTTACTAATGCTTATTACTCACAATAAACCCATTGAAACAGAACAGAAATAAACAGCAGAGACAGAAAATGAAAAACAATGGGGGAAAAGAGAATATGTAGAGAGAAAGAGGGGGAGAAAGGGAAAGGGCGTACGAGCAAGACAAGAACTGACAGGAATAGAGAAAGGAAGTGAGAAAAAGAAAATGAGGGGAGAGAGAAAGAGAGAGAGAGAGAGCGATCCTACAGCTGCAGGAGGACTGTAGCGCCCCCTGTGTTCACTCTGTGTATTTCATTTTTCCCCTCTGAGGACCAGTCGGTATAACTGTGTGGCTTTATGAACCAGACTCATATTGACATGATCGTTTTCCAGCCTCTCATTATCCTTATCAGGTAAACAGGCTATGGATATGTAAATGAGCTCTGTTCTGATTGGCTAGGAGAAAAATAAGTTGGTGAATTAGGACTATTATTATGATGGACTATAAAATATAAAAACTATGGGGCGAATGGAGCATATCGGCCCTGTAAGAAGTCTAGTAATGTTTCATCCATAGAACAAACTGAGAACTTCACGACCACCTTCCGGGTGGAGAACTCACACCTGCTTAAAATGTGATACTGTCAGTTTACACCACAATTTACAGTAAATTCAATAATAACAGATAAAACGTCAACCACAGTAAACCTATGTTCTGTTTGAGGCTGTAAAGTTAAATATTCTAGAGTATGTGATGGATGTACTCCCGGTTTTCCCGTTTTCCAGCTTCCTAAAGCAGGTAGAGCTGCTGGATTAGCCTCACTGAGGATCCTCTGTGTTTAGCTAACGTTAGCAGCTGAAGCTAATCCCAGTGTAGTGAATCCTTTACTCTCCAGATGGAGATGAAGTTCCACCAGCACTATGATACTCCAGTAAGAGCTCCAGAGTGTAAACTAGGACGGGATGATGATGTTCTGATCCATATGTGTAGAGTTATTACTCTGTAGAGAGCATTACTACATCAGGAGACCAGCTAGGAGAAGCTAACGCTGTTAGCGGCTATGCTAACGACCATAGAGCGAGTGTTTCTGCTCATATTAACACTCGACAGAGAAAAATAGCTGGGTTTGGTTCTCCACACGGTTCTGTGTGTATGTGTGTGTGTGTGTGTGTGTGTGTGTGTGTTAGAGCAGTATGTTATATCAGTACATTGCAGCTAATAAGCTGAACACCATGTTAGCTAGCTAGCTAATTGGCCTATGTGGATGTTTCAGAGTGACATAATGACCAAAAATGACATTAATAACACTGATTATAAAGGTTCTGTCTCTCAAGCAGGCGGAACATGACATGTTAGAGCTGTAAGTTCGGCTGGTTCCTGTCTGGGTTCTGGTTCCTGCAGTGTGTATGTGGATAAATAAATTTATACGGTGAACATTTCTACATTAACCTCTGCAGGTACAGGTGTGACTGCTCCAAATTAATGATTATATGAAAAATGAACCACACTAAGTTGTCATTGATCTGGGAAGTAGCTTGCTAAAATATCCATCCTGTGAATCCGAAACGGATTCCATAATTCCACAAGTAGGTCTGTTACCCTAGCAGGACACAAATTCTCACATGGGGCAAAGTGAGCACCATATGACGGTCACTGAGATCTGGAGGATGACCCACTGCCGGTGTCTGTGTGCGGAGGCTGCATGGGTTTGTGCTTGATCTTAAATACCTGTTAGGAATGGGCGTGGCTGAAACACCTGGATTAATAATCAGGAGGGGTGTCCACATACTTCTGGCCACACAGGGTATGTCACTCAGTGGGGAAAGGGAGAGTGGGAGAGATGGAGCGTCTGAGGAGGAAGCACAGTTACATTTATAATGAGCGCTGTGTGCAGGTAATGTGGACATGGTCTGCTGGAGAGATGTTCACTGATGTTCTCTCCTGGGCCTCCGGAGATCTCCAGAGTGAACGCACTAGCAACCTGATGTTCAGTTTAGTTTGGTTACAGCTGCTCTGGCAACACTGTCCCTGCGTATACCTGAGAGAGAGAGAGAGAGAGAGAGAGAGAGAGAGAGATGAGATGAGCTCATTAGGTGTACAGTTTGGGGTCTACAGCACACCTGCGCTGCCTCCTTAAAGCTCGGAGTCTTTATTGACATGCAGTGATAAACTCAACACCTCGTTCATGAAAAGAAGAGGATGATGGATTTGCTCTCGGCTCGCTGTGTACCGGCGGTGAGTATTCCCTGAACTCTTCTTACGCTCATTACAGCAGCATCATTACACTCCACAGGAGCCGCTGAGCTAATGATCCTTAAAGGGGAGCTCCACTCAGTTACCTGCATTACCTGCATAATTAAACGGTTAAGATGTAAACAGAGCGGTTCGGTGTGTGTAACGCTCCGTTCTAGAAAACTCACAGAGGCAGAACTTTTCACAGTGGTGGTGAATGGAACCAGACGCCCACCTTTAAAAGCTCCCTCACAGATAATGACTATACGCTGTGAGGTTATCAGGTTTAGGACTAAGATGTATTTTTTAGGATGAAGATGTATACGGGGGTCGCTGTAAGTCCTGCTGGTTTTGGGTAAGAAGTAACGGCTGTGTTTGATTTTACAGAAATTTTAAAAATATTGGTGGGCTTCCCCTTTGACTTCAAAGAGCTCATATTCTAAATCTTATACTGACTTAAGAATGGGCCAAACTGGTGTAGACTCAGGTAGGCTTAGCGGTGCATTAGGGTCTTTAAGCCTAAGGCTCTCCTGCTGTTAAGGGGAATTTCACCAAATATTAAAATTTGTACATGGAATTGTGAAAAGGATGATCGCATGCGGAGACTCCGATTTATGGGAATGCTAAGTCTCTTTGGGGGACTATTTGACCTCACAGCACCCTGCAGCATGTATCCCTCCACCATGAATGGAGTTTAAGGCTGAGATCTTCTCCACACTATCATAAACAGCGTCTCAGACATCAGGCAGCGTATTCAGAACCTCCTCATGTAGGAACTTCCTGTGAGGGAGCTTTTAGAGGGGACGTCTGGTTACCTTCACCACCACTGGGAACAGTTCCCAGTGAGTTTATCTAGAATAGAGCGTTTCACACTATACCACTCTGAACGACTTATTAAATTTGTGGGTGGAACTCTCCTTTACATATGTAAGACGTTTTGTGTCACATCGTAATATGAGTTCTCTGACTGTGGGGAGTTGTTTGCAGATCCCAGGTTCTGCTGTGAGGAAGGACGTGGATCTTCAGAGTAGCATCATTACAGCACAGTTTTCCTTGGAAACGGCACATGAGGGACAGTGTGGGCCTGAGGCGTTAAAGTTCCCCTCTGAGGAGTGACCCCAAGCCCTCGAGACATTCCCTATCTTCATGACCGGTTTTCCAGAGCACTTTTCCGGGGGTTGTCCCATGTGCTTGGACCGTTAATGGACAGCGTTGGGAGCCTGTGATGTCACTGGAAACCTTTGGGCCTTTGAAAGTGCAGTATTAGGTGGAGAACTTCGGGGCGGTGCTGCCTTCATGCGCTACTCGGAGTTAATCCTGCATGAACGTGTCATCATATCGGAGGAAAGGACGTTTTTTACTGACCCTGTGTTTTAGCCGCGATCAGACCCGGTGAGGCTAGCGCTGAGGCTAGCTACCTAGCTAATCATGTCTATAAAGCAAGTGGACACAAAGACTTCATAATTACTGTAGAGGAATGCTAGGAAACGAGCAGAACACATCAGGCTAGCTATCCAGCTAACCATATTTCTGATTGCAAGGCACTTAAACAGCTCAATCCAACTAGCACGCTAGGGCAACAGGAAAGATGTCCCAACAGCCAGACTGTTCGGTGACCGTCCCCGAGCCCGCGGTGGCGACAGGAAAAATGCATAGAATGAGTCTGCGAAGTTCTGGAGGTTTCTTGTGCCTCCCGTCCTTCCTGCGCCTCACCTTCTCGCCGGCCTCCCTCGAGAAAGCCTACCAGACGTATTTCCTGCGGCAGAGGCAGGAGACGCTGCTAGCGCTGCTGGTGTCCGCCGTACTCTTTAACTGCTACGTCATCGTCATGGCCGCAGTGCTTTATTCTCCCGACAAGCTAGGCACTGTGCTGGCAGCCGCCGTTGGCCTACTGCTGGATGTTGCGTTTTATGGCCTCTCCAGGTCACACAAACTGCCGGACAAGGTCACCCGGAAGGTTGTGCCATACGCCGTGTGGGTGCTCATCACGGTTCATGTGCTGTGCTACCTGGGTCTGAACTTTGTGGGTGTTTATGAGCCCGGAGACTCGGTGGGCTGGCAGGCCTTCTTCATGTTTTCCTTCTTCCTGACGCTGCCCATGCCGCTGGTACACGTGGTCCTGCTGGGGGTGCTGTCGTGCGCCACGCACACAGTGCTGCTGGGGATTGTGGTGGCGCAGCGGCGACAGGATAACCTGCAGATACTGATCCGACAGGTAAACACACAGCCAGCCAGTTTCACTCTGCTTTAGCGTTGTTGATTTGTCAGTGTCTCTAATCTCATTATTAATTTTATTATATCTTATAAATGACAAGCTCCTTCTCCGCTAGTCAGAGTCTTCAGATTAGAATCCAGATTAGAGCCCAGTGTCACACACATCCTGGACTAACCTTCCTAAACCCAGTCCTAACTAGGAGAAACCCCAGCAGGGTCCTAACTCCAGAGCCCACTACACCTATACCCAACACACTGACCTCACACTTACTTCCACTGTGAGGTTTTTATTCCAACAATGTTTAATAAGCCCAGACACTGCAGACACATTTTTAATTTGCAGGTAATTTGCTCTGATACATAACAAGCCTACCTGATACTTATCTCTTTGTGTGTGTGTGTGTGCGCGTGTGTGTGTGTGTCTGTGTGACTGTGTGTGTGTGTGTGTGACTGTGTATGTGTGTGTGTGTGTGTGTGTGCAGCTCGTGGCGAATGTGATGCTGTACCTGGGTGCTATGGTGGTTGGTGTGATGTCATATTTCATGGCGGACCGTAAATACCGCACAGCGTTCCTGGAGGCCAAACAGTCGCTGGAGGTCCGTCTGACGCTGGAGGAGCAGAGCCAGCAGCAGGTACCCTATCATCGTTACAGTTGCCGCTACTGGTTCCTGATGGTGGACCAGTTTGATCATGTGGTAGGGCTGATCGATTAGCGTTATTGTGTTGGTTATGATAAATGAATTGGAGGAATAACTTCATACTGGTCATACTGGTCGACCAGCTTGATGTTGGTCATGAATTACCAGCTTGGTCATATAGGGTGTCCTGATTGACCAACTTGGTCATTTTGCTGTTGGTAATTGATTAGCATGGTTATGTTAGTCATGCTGGATGACCAGCTTGGTCATGTTGGTCATTCTGGTTGGCCAGTGTGGTGGTGGTTGTGCTGGTTGACCATCTCTGACTCTCTGACTCTCTGACTCTCTGACTCTCTGACTCTCTGACTCTCTGAGTGCTGGTTCTCTATTTATTCTTAATCAGCCTGTTTAGCTGCTCCCCACCCCCCCCCACTGTGTTTGGTAAACTGTGTCCTCATTTATTTCCTGATGATCCATCACACTCAGTGAAACCGCATCCCTCCGGACCCCCATTATAGCCCTCATCCCTTGCTCCTCTCCTCCCTGCTGTTTTTCTTTTTTTCCTCCGATGTGTCTCTTTGACGCTCTGGAGCCTCGAAAACTCCCAGAATGCCGCAGGAGAATCCGGGCTGCTGGGAAACGCACACAAGCAACCAATCGGAGTGTAGCCGAGCGCTTCACATCACCATGGCAACGAAGCTCTGGAGATAAACCCTACATCCCTCCATCTGTCTGTAACTCTCTCTCTGCTTTCTCTCTTCTCTCTCTCTCTGCCTCTCTCTCTCCTTTTCTCCCCTGTCTATTTCTTACTCTTTTTTTCTGTCTCTGTTTATTCCTTTCTCTCCTTCTCTCACCACCGCTACAGGAGTGCCCACTGTGTCCACTCACTGTCCACTCTATTAGACACTCCTACCTTGCTGGTCCACCTTGTAGATGGACAGTCAGAGACAATAGCTCATCTGCTGCTGCACAGTGCAGTGTTGGTCATCCTCTAGTCCTTCATCAGTGGACACAGGACGCCGCCCACATTACGCTGGCTCACAGGACGCTGCCCCACAGGACACTGCTGGCTGGTTAGTTTTGGTGGGTGGACGATTCCCAGTCCAGCAGTGACACTGAGGTGTCCAGCAGCACTGCTGTGTCTGATCCACTCACACCAGCACCACACACACTAACACACCACCACCACGTCAGTGTGACTGCAGTGCTGAGAATGATCCACCACCCACATCATACCTGCTCTGTGGTGGTCCTGTGGGGGTCCTGACCATTGAAGAACAGGGTAATACAGTACACAGAGAAACAGATGGACTACAGTCTGGACCTGTACACCTACAGAGTGTCCTGTATGGGCAGTGGAGCTGATAAGATGAGAGCGAGTGTAGATACATTTATATGTGTGTGTGTGTGTGTGTGTGTGTGTGTATGTGTGTGTGTGTGTGTGTGGTGTGTGTGTGTGTGTCTGTGTGTGTGTGGTGTGTGTGTTTGTGTTTTAGGAGGAATTGTTGTTGTCTATCTTGCCGAAACACATAGCGGACGAAATGCTGCAAGAAATGAAGAAGGAAGCCGATCATAAATCAGAAGCTCAACAGTTCAACACCATGTACATGTACAGGCATGAAAATGTCAGGTAACACACGTATATTACCAGCTACATCATCTACATCACATATACAGGCAGCGAGTGTATATGTCATTTACATACAGTATATAACGTCAGTAAGCCTCTTCAGAGGTACGTCAGAGGAACAGCTGCTCCCAGAGGGAGGTGTGGGAGTGCAGGTGTGTTGGGAAGGAGGATAAAGGTGACCAGGATCAATAACTGATGATAAATTTAGACTGATATGATCAATATTTATTGAGCTACACATACAGAAGTCTGTCTCTCAGTATGGCGTCAGGCCGCTGTGTTTGCTAACCCAACACGCCAGACGTCTCGGTATGGAGCTGTAGAGGTTCCTAATGGAGTCCTGTGATAATCCATCCCATGCAGCTTGAACATCCTCACACAGTTCCTGCAGATGGTGCGGTAGGGTGAGGCAATGGGGTCACTCCATGACAGTCTGGTACGACACCACTGCAGTCTTTGGTGACGGTGACGTGGTGTTAAGGACAGTCGTGGTAACGGTCTGTGTGCATGTAGTCCTGCGTGGTGCAGCCGTCTGCCGATGGTGCTGCACTAACAGGATGACTCATGGAGGACACCACTGCTCGCTGGATGTCTGTAATGGTGGTGTTGGGTCAGTCAGGGACAGAGAGAAGACCCGTCCTTGCTTACGGGACGTGTGCAGTCGAGCTGCTGTTCTGCTGAAGGTCTATGTGTACATGTGTTCTCTTCGCTCTCTCTGTGTGCAGTATCCTCTTTGCTGATATCGTTGGCTTTACTCAGCTTTCGTCAGCCTGCAGCGCTCAGGAACTGGTCAAACTGCTCAATGAGCTCTTCGCCCGCTTCGACAAGCTAGCCGCTGTAAGACGCTCGCTCAGATAAACCATACATACACAGCTGTGCTCACACATCTGTAGAACGGAGGTGTAACGTCTGTGTGCCGCTGCAGCAATACCACCAGCTGAGGATCAAGATTCTGGGAGACTGTTATTACTGCATCTGTGGCTTGCCTGATTACCGGGAGGACCACGCGGCCTGCTCCATCATGATGGGTCTGGCTATGGTGAAAGCCATCTCGTGAGTACACTTCAAAATTCATCCATTCCTTTTTATGGAGGAATCTGTCAGATTCTAAGAAGCGAAGAGGTCATGGTGGCTCTCGGCCACACCAAAACTGCAAGTGTGTGAGGCTGAAATCCGCAATTTCCCATTCCACCTTAAATATGGTAGCTGCTGGATTCTGGTGCCTGAAGCACCTGAATGTAAAAGCCACCTACTTAAGGTGGAACCAGGTAATTTGAGTTTCCAGTTTCTACTCCACCTCTAGAGGTCAGTATTCCTGAGACTCATACCGATTGGGCTCTCCTGTGCTCAGATACGTCCGTGAGAAGACGAAGACAGGAGTGGACATGCGTGTGGGTGTGCACACAGGGACGGTTCTGGGTGGAGTTCTGGGACAGAAGCGCTGGCAGTTCGACGTCTGGTCCACTGATGTCACTGTGGCTAACAAGATGGAGTCTGGAGGCATCCCAGGGTCAGTGGCCTTCATATATAAACTCCAGAGCTGCTGTGCTTCTGTGCTGACTGCTATAAGGGCATACATAAAAACCTTAGGTGGTGGTGTACCTGGATATGATGTTCTAATATTTGGGAAATAATTAATCAGTTTATCATTATATTTACTGCAAAATGCTGATGGACATCAGAACATGATGATGGTGATGATGGTGATAATGGTGAGGATGTTGTGATGATGGTGATGACAATGATGAGACTTAAGATGGTGGTGTTGGTGGTGATGATTATGACAGTGATAATGGTGGTGGTGATGATAGTCGTGGTAATGGTGATTATGATGATGGTGATGATGATAAAGATGATGGTGGTGAGGGTGATGATGAGGATGATGGTGGTGATGAGGGTGGTGGTAATGATGGTGGTAATGAGGATGATGATGATGATAAAGATGATGGTGGTGAGGGTGGTGGTAATGAGGATGATGATGATGATAAAGATGATGGTGGTGAGGGTGATGATGAGGATGATGGTGGTGGTGAGGGTGGTAATGGTGGTAATGATGATGATGGTGAAGATGCTAATTGAGATGATGATGATAATGGTGATGATAAAGATGATGATGGTGATGATGATGGTGGTGAGGGTGGTAATGGTGGTAATGATAATAATGGTGGTGGTGAGGGTGGTGATGATTATGATGATGGTGGTGGTGATAGTCGTGGTAAAGGTGATGGTGGTGATAATGATGATGATAAAAAAGATGATGAGGATGATGATGATAAAGATGATGGTGGTGGGGTGGTAAGGGTGGTGAGGATGCTAATGATGATGATGATGGTAATGGTGGCGATGATGATGAGAATGCTAATGGTGGTGATGATGATGATGATGATGATGATGATGATGATGATGATGAGAATGCTAATGGTGGTGATGATGATGATGATGATGATGATGATGATGATGAGAATGCTAATGGTGGTGATGATGATGATGATGATGATGAGGATGGTGATGATGAGGATGATGATGATGAGGATGGTGATGGTGATGGTGATGATGATGAGGATGATGATGATGATGGTGGTGATGATGAGGATGATGATGATGAGGATGATGATGATGATGGTGGTGATGATGAGGATGATGATGATGATGATGATGATGATGGTGGTAGGGGTGGTGGTGATGATGGTGCTAATGATAGTTGTGGTAATGGTGGTGATGATGGTGAGAATGCTGATGAGGATGAGGATGATAAAGATGATGGTGGTAGGGGCGGTGAGGATGGTAATGATGATGATGATGGTGATGATGGTGATGATGGTGAGAATGCTGATGGTGATGGTGATAAAGGTGATGGTGGTGAGGGTAGTAATGGTGGTGATGATGATGATGATGGTGATGATGATGATGATGATGATGATAAAGATGATGGTGGTGAGGGTGGTAATGGTGGTGAGGATGGTAATGGTGATGATGATGATGATGATGATGATGATGATGATGATGATGATGATAAAGATGATGGTGGTGAGGGTGGTAATGGTGGTGAGGATGGTAATGGTGATGATGATGATGATGATGGTGATGATGGTGATGATGGTGAGAATGCAGATGGTGATGGTGATAAAGATGATGGTGGTGAGGGTAGTAATGGTGGTGATGATGATGATGGTGATGATGATGATGATGATGATGATAAAGATGATGGTGGTGAGGGTGGTAATGGTGGTGAGGGTGGTAATGGTGGTGAGGATGGTAATGGTGATGATGATGATGATGATGATGATAAAGATGATGGTGGTAGGGGTGGTAAGGGTGGTGAGGATGGTAATGATAGTGATGATGGTGATGATGATGATGAGGATGAGGATGATAAAGATGATGGTGGTAGGGGTGGTAAGGGTGGTGAGGATGGTAATGATGATGATGATGGTGATGATGGTGATGATGGTGAGAATGCTGATGGTGATGGTGATGATGATAAAGATGATGGTGGTAGGGGTGGTAATGGTGGTGCGTGTGTGCAGGCGTGTGCACATCTCCCAGAGTACGATGGAGTGTCTGCATGGAGAGTTCGTGCTGGAGCCTGGAAACGGAGGAGAGCGCTGTGAGTACCTGTTGGAGAAAGGCATTGACACTTACCTGGTGCTCGTTCCCACGGAAACCAGCACAGAGGATGGAGTCCCAAATGGAGTGGGCGGAGTCACAAATGGAACTGTAAGTAATACAAACAGTCCGTCAGTGAAGAGTGAAGAGGAGAAGCTCTATCTTATTCCTCCTCTCTGTTTCCTTCTGTCTCTCCATCTCTACCTGTGTCTTTCTCTTTCATACTTACTGTCTGTCTCTCTCTCTCTCTCTCTCCCCCTCCCTCTCTCTCTCTCTCTCTCTCTCTCTCCCTCTTTTTCTCTCTCTCTCTCTCCCTCTCTTTCAGGTGGTCAGTCAGACTTCTCCTCCTCTTATTGCTACCACAGAGACTAACGGCAGTGTGTGTTCAGTACGCAGCGTCACTGCGGAGAAGGAAGAACCCGACACACAGGTCAGAGGTCACTCACCTCACCGCTGGCCCTGTAGAAAGTACAGCACCGTTGTGTAACTTAGTATCTGCAGATATTTCACACATGACCACAGATATTACGAAGAAGCCTAGACAGGTCTGGATATATAGGTGGGTCTGGATATATAGGTGGGTCTGGATATATAGGTGAGTGCCCTGTATCTTCTTACCACCACCCCCCCCACAACATGCACCCAGATACTGAGCACAGGTAACCCCCTACACTCTAAGCTTAAGCACCCGCATGGATATCCTCCTCCAATACATCGTCATGGAGCTCTAATCGATACACACAGTCATGCCCCGCCCACATTACCCAGAATGCACCTCACTAATCCTAACCTGCATGCAGTGTAAATGACCTGCGGCTGTGCTGACCGTGTTACAGAGGCTGCGACTGGCCGGTCTGGCTGATGGAGGGATGGAGAGCGAGCACGATCTGAACAGACTGCTGACTAAAGCACTGGTGGAGAGAGAGGCGGAGGAAATGTGAGCACACCAACACAGGCCACACACCACCTTCACACACCACCTTCACTGTTCACTCATGTTCACCAAAGGAGAAGTCCACCAGGATTCCCCCAGTGTTTAAGGTCTAAACGTGTGAGTGAGAGCGGGTTTGGTGTGAGGTGGTTCAGATGTTCTGTACAGTGGTGATGATGGGAACCAAGGTTCTCTATGTCTAGAACACACATATAGACATTGTCTCAACTATTTAAACCCCCAGTGAACCTCCACGTGTCTTCTGAGTGTGTATGGAATGTTGATGATGAAAATCTGGAAAACCTGGAAATACTAAGTTCCTTTGGGGGACTATTTGACCTCACAGCGCCCTGCAGCATGTATCCCTCCACCATGAATGGAGTTTAAGGCTGAGATCTTCTCCACACTATCATAAACAGCGTCTCAGACATCAGGCAGCGTATTCAGAACCACCTCCTGTAGGAACTTCCTGTGAGGGAGCTTTTAGAGGGGACGTCTGGTTACCTTCACCACCACTGTGAGCAGGGCGTCTATCTAGAATGTAGCGTTTTACACCAAACCACTCTGAAGGCCTCTGTTTACAAAGCCTGCTGGTTAGTGTCTGTCTCTGATAACCACGCCCCTAACTCCTCCACCCCCCGCAGACTAAAAGAGAAGAAGACGGCGAGTCTCTCTCTGCAGTTTCTGGACTCCGAGTTAGAGTCCCGTTACTCCATGGAGAAAGAGAGACAGACGGGAGTGGCGTTCAGCTGCAGCTGTGTGGTTTTGTTCTTTACCTCCGCCATGGAGACACTCATAGACCCACAGTGAGTACACAACACCTAAACAGCACCTCCACCACATCTCCACCACCTCTACACAACACCCGCACAACACCTACACAACATCTACACAGCATCTTCACCACATCTACACCACCTCTACACAACATCAGCGCCACATCTCCACAACATCTACACCACCTCTACACAACATCAGCGCCACATCTCCACAACATCTACACCACCTCTACACAACACCTACACAACATCTATACAGCACCTCCACCACATCTACACCACCTCTACACAACACCCTCACAACACCTACACAGCACCTCCACCACATCTACACCACCTCTACACAACACCTACACAACATCTACACAGCACCTCCACCACATCTACACCACCTCTACACAACACCCGCACAACACCTACACAGCACCTCCACCACATCTACACCACCTCTACACAACACCCGCACAACACCTACACAGCACCTCCACCACATCTACACCACCTCTACACAACACCCGCACAACAACTACACAGCATCTCCACCACATCTACACCACCTCTACACAACACCTACACAACATCTACACAGCATCTTCACCACATCTACACAACATCAGCGCCACATCTCCACAACATCTACACCACCTCTACACAACATCAGCGCCACATCTACACAACATCTACACCACCGCTACACAACATCAGCGCCACATCTACACAACATCTACACCACCTGTACACCGCCTCTACACATCTACTCAGGCACCTACACAACATCTACACAACATCTACACCACCTCTACACAACATCAGCGCCACATCTACACCTGAATGTGCTTTTCTTTTGATTGGCTGATTTTCTTCTACGCGTGTCTCTGACAGGCTAACGGTGAATTATGTAACGCTGGCGGTCGGCGAAGTGCTTCTTCTCATCCTCACCATCTGCTCGCTGGCAGCCATCTTTCCACGGGTGCGGCAAAGTAGCGACAGTGACAATGAAGATCACTTAGGACATTCAAGCAGTCGAGATATGTTCTGAAGTTAGCTTCTAGTATTATTAGCACTGGAGCTATTAGCTAATGCAGCTAACCAGCAGTGGAAGTGTATTAGCATGGTGCTAACTGTGTAAATCATTGCTCGCTTGTTCCAGGGTGTGTATCAGTTCGGTAATACCTAATAGCCGAGTAAGCTATGTCTCTAGAACGATGATGGAGACGACCACTGTGTTTATTTTGTTAGCTGTTCTCGAAGAAGCTGGTGTCGTTCTCTCTGTGGATTGATCGTACTCGCTGGGCCCGGAACACCTGGGCGATGGCGGCCATCTTTGTCCTGGCCATGGCTGAGGTGGCAGACATGGTGAGTTATTCTCTGCGTTCTTTTTAGTCGAGGGATGTCCTGTTCGCGTAGCACTGACTCCACCCCGATATTTTTACACTCATCATCAAGAGAATATCTGCACCCAGAAGGAGGTGTGGGAGTGCAGTGCTGTTGGGAAGGGAGATAAAGGTGACCAGGATCAATAACTGGTGATAAATTTAGACTGATATGATCAATATTTATTGAGCTACACATACAGAAGTCTGTCTCTCAGTATGGCGTCGGGCCGCCGTTTTTGCTAACCCAACACGCCAGACGTCTCGGTATGGAGCTGTAGAGGTTCCTAATGGAGTCCTGTGATAATCCATCCCATGCAGCTTGAACATCCTCACACAGTTCCTGCAGATGGTGCGGTAGGGGTGGAGGTGGAGGGACACCAGGTCTTCTGGACGTATGACGACAAACCGTTCATCTTGGTGCTGACCACGGTGCCTCCACACACGGGTTCGTTGGGCGTCTCCACCAAGACTAAAGCGGGACTCGTCACTGAAGATGACCCGCTGCCATTCTGAGTCACTCCATGACAGTCTGGTACGACACCACTGCAGTCTTTGGTGACGGTGACGTGGTGTTAAGGACAGTCGTGGTAACGGTCTGTGTGCATGTAGTCCTGCGTGGTGCAGCCGTCTGCCGATGGTGCTGCACTAACAGGATGACTCATGGAGGACACCACTGCTCGCTGGATGCTCGTTGCTGTTAGGTCACTCAGCACATGTCGGTTCTGTCTTCGTGGTTCGTGTAGGTCTCCCAGATCATTTATGTCGCTGGTGCGTGCCTCCTTCTATCCACTGCCGCCTACACCGGTATGGCCCACAATATGCTGACACGACCATCCCACTTCCCAGAGCCCTACGATGCGACCCGTCTCTAACTCTTCCAACTGCTCGCGTTATTCAGAAGATAAACCCTTACTCATGAGAAGAGTGATTTGATTGGTGGCGTAATATGACCGTGTGTTTGTGTGTGTAGTTGAGTTGTGTGCAGCCCCACCTGCTGCTGCTGAACTCCACTGGAGGTTTAACTCTGGAGTCTTTGGGCGACGGAGGCTGTGCCGAAAATCCCAAACACTACAGCTACATCTCCGTGCTCTCTCTGGTGGCCACAACCATGCTGGTGCAGGTCAGCCACCTGGTCAAACTTGCCCTCATGCTGCTGGTTACCGTGGCAACCACTGCAGTGGACCTCTACAGCTGGAGAGACATTTACGACATCTACGACCTCATACGCTACCTGGAGTACAGGTAATCACTGCTGTGTCCATATTCAAAACTATACTGCACTCAATATGTTACAGGGTCATAACATAGAGTCATACTTCCTGTAGTGTATTACAGTCTGTCAGAATGAGCGTGTGGGTCGTATCGCCCCCTACGCTTCCTGTAGTGTATTACAGTCTGTCAGAATGAGCGTGTGGGTCGTATCGCCCCCTACGCTTCCTGTAGTGTATTACGGTCTGTCAGAATGAGCGTGTGGGTCGTATCGCCCCCTACGCTTCCTGTAGTGTATTACGGTCTGTCAGAATGAGAGTGTGGGTCGTATCGCCCCCTACACTTCCTGTAGTGTATTACAGTCTGTCAGAATGAGAGCGTGGGTCGTATCGCCCCCTACGCTTCCTGTAGTGTATTACAGTCTGTCAGAATGAGCGTGTGGGTCGTATCGCCCCCCTACGCTTCCTGTAGTGTATTACAGTCTGTCAGAATGAGCGTGCGGGTCGTATCGCCCCCTACGCTTCCTGTAGTGTATTACAGTCTGTCAGAATGAGCGTGCGGGTCGTATCGCCCCCTACGCTTCCTGTAGTGTATTACAGTCTGTCAGAATGACCGTATGGGTCGTATCGCCCCCTACACTTCCTGTAGCGTATTACAGTCTGTCAGAATGAGCGTATGGGTCGTATCGCCCCCTACACTCCCTGTAGCGTATTACAGTCTGTCAGAATGAGCGTATGGGTCGTATCGCCCCCTACACTTCCTGTAGAGTATTACAGTCTGACAGAATGAGCGTGTGGGTCGTATCGCCC
The DNA here is from genome assembly GCA_024036415.1 of Prochilodus magdalenae. Classification (NCBI taxonomy): domain Eukaryota; kingdom Metazoa; phylum Chordata; class Actinopteri; order Characiformes; family Prochilodontidae; genus Prochilodus; species Prochilodus magdalenae. The sequence continues at coordinate 51,220 of JAMWET010007230.1, forward strand.
CCTACACTTCCTGTAGTGTATTACAGTCTGTCAGAATGGGCGTGTGGGTCATATCGCCCCCTACACTTCCTGTAGTGTATTACAGTCTGTGTGGATCATATGAATATTATAGAGTGTTTTTAAAAATGACTGTACGTTCCAGTTTATGTTGTATATGTTCATGGTAATTAATAATATCGTTACTGATCAGAGCTGATGTGTGTGTTTCTGCAGGCATTCTGTGGTTCCCACTAAATACCTGATGACGGTGATGGTCATCGTTATGATGATTAGTTTTTACTACTTCGCTCGGCATGTAAGTCACACTGACCCCGTCAGCCCCTTCTGCAGCTCACAGACTGTCTGTAACTGAACAAACTTCAGCCTGCAGAGCTCTGCACAGTTCCCCACCACGTCTGTAACTTCAGTCTAACGGGGCGTCACTGTGCTCCAGTGAGCAGGGCTAATTAGATTACCTGTATCATGATGTCTCTCTCTCTCTTTCTCTCTCTCTCTCTCTCTCTCTCTCTCTCAGGTGGAGAGACAGTCCCGTAAGCTGTTTCTATGGAAGATTGAGGTTCATGATCAGAAGGAGCGAGTGTACGAGATGAGGACTTATAATGAGGCTTTGGTCATCAACATGCTGCCTGAACATGTCGCCAAACACTTCCTGGGCTCCAAGAAAAGAGACGAGGTGAGAGAGAGAGAGAGAGGGAGAGAGAGAGAGGGAAAGGGAGGGAGGGAGAGAGAGAGAGAGAGTCCTGGCATCCTGTGACGGTGTGTTTCTGTGATGACATCCTATGACGGTGTGTTTCTGTGATGACGTCCTGTGACGGTGTGTTTCCGTGCTGATGTCCTGTGACGCTGTGTGCGTTTCTGTGATGACGTCCTGTGACGGTGTGTGTGCGTTTCTGTGATGACGTCCTGTGACGGTGTGTGTGCGTTTCTGTGATGACGTCCTGTGACGGTGTGTGTGTGTTTCTGTGATGACGCCCTGTGACGGTGTGTGTGTGTTTCCGTGCTGATGTCCTGTGACGCTGTGTGCGTTTCTGTGATGACGTCCTGTGACGGTGTGTGCGTTTCTGTGATGACGTCCTGTGACGGTGTGTTTCTGTGATGACGTCCTGTGACGGTGTGTTTCTGTGATGACGTCCTGTGACGGTGTGTGTGTTTCTGTGATGACGTCCTGTGACGGTGTGTGTGTTTCTGTGCTGATGTCCTGTGATTGTGTTTGTGTTTCTGTGATGACGTCCTGTGACGGTGTGTGTGTTTCTGTGATGACGTCCTGTGACGGTGTGTGTGTTTCTGTGATGACGTCCTGTGACGGTGTGTTTCTGTGATGACGCCCTGTGACGGTGTGTGTGTGTTTCTGTGATGACGTCCTGTGACGGTGTGTGTGTGTTTCTGTGCTGATGTCCTGTGACGCTGTGTGCGTTTCTGTGATGACGTCCTGTGACGGTGTGTGTGTGTTTCCGTGCTGATGTCCTGTGACGCTGTGTGCGTTTCTGTGATGACGTCCTGTGACGGTGTGTGTGCGTTTCTGTGATGACGTCCTGTGACGGTGTGTGTGCGTTTCTGTGATGACGTCCTGTGACGGTGTGTGTGTGTTTCTGTGATGACGTCCTGTGACGGTGTGTGTGTGTTTCTGTGATGACGTCCTGTGACGGTGTGTTTCTGTAATGACGCCCTGTGACGGTGTGTGTGTGTTTCTGTGATGACGTCCTGTGACGGTGTGTTTCTGTGATGACGCCCTGTGACGGTGTGTGTGTGTTTCTGTGATGACGTCCTGTGACGGTGTGTGCGTTTCTGTGATGACGTCCTGTGACGGTGTGTGTGTGTTTCTGTGATGATGTCCTGTGACGGTGTGTTTCTGTGATGACGCCCTGTGACGGTGTGTGCGTTTCTGTGATGACGTCCTGTGACGGTGTGTGTGTGTTTCTGTGATGACGTCCTGTGACGGTGTGTTTCTGTGCTGACGTCCTGTGACGGTGTGTGTGTGTTTCTGTGATGACGCCCTGTGACGGTGTGTGTGTGTTTCTGTGATGACGCCCTGTGACGGTGTGTGTGTGTTTCTGTGATGACGTCCTGTGACGGTGTGTGTGTGTTTCTGTGATGACGCCCTGTGACGGTGTGTGTGTTTCTGTGATGACGCCCTGTGACGGTGTGTTTCCGTGCTGATGTCCTGTGACGGTGTGTGTGTTTCTGTGATGACGCCCTGTGACTGTGTGTTTCTGTGATGACGCCCTGTGACGGTGTGTGTGTGTTTCCGTGCTGATGTCCTGTGACGGTGTGTGTGTTTCTGTGATGACGCCCTGTGACGGTGTGTGTGTTTCTGTGATGACGTCCTGTGACGTGTGTTTCTGTGCTGACGTCCTGTGACGGTGTGTTTCTGTGCTGACGTCCTGTGACGGTGTGTTTCTGTGATGACGTCCTGTGACGGTGTGTTTCTGTGATGACGTCCTGTGACGGTGTGTGTGTGTTTCTGTGATGACGTCCTGTGACGGTGTGTGTGTGTTTCTGTGCTGACGTCCTGTGACGGTGTGTTTCTGTGATGACGTCCTGTGACGGTGTGTGTGTGTTTCTGTGATGACGTCCTGTGACGGCGTGTGTGTGTTTCTGTGATGACGTCCTGTGACGGCGTGTGTGTGTTTCTGTGATGACATCCTGTGACGCTGTGTTTCTGTGATGACGCCCTGTGACGGTGTGTGTGTTTCTGTGATGACGTCCTGTGACGTGTGTTTCTGTGCTGACGTCCTGTGACGGTGTGTTTCTGTGATGACGTCCTGTGACGGTGTGTTTCGGTGCTGACGTCCTGTGGCGGTGTGTTTCTGTGATGACGTCCTGTGACGGTGTGTGTGTTTCTGTGCTGACGTCCTGTGACGGTTTGTTTCTGTGATGACGTCCTGTGATGGTGTGTGTGTGTTTCTGTGATGACGCCCTGTGACGGTGTGTGTGTGTTTCTGTGCTGACGTCCTGTGACGGTGTGTTTCTGTGATGGCGTCCTGTGACGGTGTTTGTGTTTCTGTGATGACGCCCTGTGACTGTGTGTGTGTGTTTCTGTGATGACGTCCTGTGACGGCGTGTGTGTGTTTGTGTGATGACGTCCTGTGGCGGTGTGTTTCTGTGATGACGTCCTGTGACGGTGTGTGTGTTTGTGTGATGACGTCCTGTGGCGGTGTGTTTCTGTGCTGACGTCCTGTGACGTGTGTTTCTGTGCTGACGCCATGTGACGGTGTGTTTCTGTGATGACGTCCTGTGACGGCGTGTGTGTGTTTCTGTGATGACGTCCTGTGACGTGTGTTTCTGTGCTGACGTCCTGTGACGTGTGTTTCTGTGATGACGTCCTGTGACGGTGTGTTTCTGTGATGACGTCCTGTGACGGTGTGTTTCTGTGATGACGTCCTGTGACGGCGTGTGTGTGTTTCTGTGCTGACGTCCTGTGACGTGTGTTTCTGTGCTGACGTCCTGTGACGTGTATTTCTGTGCTGACGTCCTATGACGGTGTGTTTCGGTGCTGACGTCCTGTGACGGCGTGTTTCGGTGCTGACGTCCTGTGACGGCGTGTTTCTGTGCTGACGTCCTATGACGGTGTGTTTCAGTGCTGACGTCCTGTGACGTGTGTTTCTGTGATGACGTCCTGTGACGGCGTGTGTGTGTTTGTGTGATGACGTCCTGTGACGGCGTGTGTGTGTTTCTGTGATGACGTCCTGTGACGGTGTGTGTGTGTTTGTGTGATGACGTCCTGTGACGGTGTGTTTCAGTGCTGACGTCCTGTGACGGTGTGTTTCTGTGATGACGTCCTGTGACGGTGTGTTTCGGTGCTGACGTCCTGTGACGGCGTGTGTGTGTTTGTGTGTAGGAGCTGTACAGTCAGTCTTATGATGAAATCGGTGTGATGTTCGCTTCGATCCCGAATTTCTCGGACTTCTACACCGAGGAGAGCATCAACAACGGCGGCATCGAGTGTCTGAGAATCCTCAACGAGATCATCTCCGACTTCGACACTGTCAGTGCTCCTCTTCCTCCATCTCTCCCTTTCACTCACACTCTCTCTCTCTCTGTCCTTCTCTCTCCCTTTCTCTCAGTCACTCTCTCTCTCTCTCTCTCTCTCTCTCTCAGTCTTTCTCTTTCTTCTCTCTACCTCTCTCTCTTCTCTCTCTCCCTAACTCTCTCTCTTCTCTCTACCTCTCTCTCTCTTCTCTCTCTCCCTAACTCTCTCTCTTCTCTCTACCTCTCTCTCTCTCCCTCTCTCCCTCTCTCCCTGCCTCCCTCTTTCTTTTCTCTTTCTGTCTTATCTCTCTCTTACCACTCTCTCTTCTCTCCTTTTTTCTCTCTGTCATTTCTTGTTATCTCTCTGTTTCAGACATTCCCCCTGTTTTTACTGATCTGTTTGTCTTTTCCTGATCGATTAATATTTCTAACAGTATGTTCTGCTCTTTGACCTTTGACCCTGGGGCAGCTGCTGGACCGATCAGAATTTCGCTGCATCACCAAAATAAAGACTATCGGCAGCACCTACATGGCAGCATCGGGAGTGACACCGGAGAGTAACACCAACGGCTACAGCACCCGCAGGGTGAGAGAGAGAGAGGGAGAGAGAGAGAGAGAGAGAGAGAGAGAGAGAGAGAGAGAGAGAGAGAGATGTGTGTGGATGTGTGCGGTGCCGGCTGCAGGCTGATACGCTGTTGTGTCTGTGTGTGACAGAAGGAGGATCAGTGTCTGATGGAACGATGGCAGCACCTGGCTGACCTGGCTGACTTTGCTCTGGCCATGAAGGTCACTCTCAACAACCTCAACAAGCAGTCCTTCAACAACTTCATGCTCCGCATCGGTACCTAAACCCACACGTCCTGCACTTCACTTTTCAAGGAGGGTTCTTCAGTAGGGAACGGTTCTATTAACCACCTCTAGCTCCATATCAAACCATATAGTGCTCAAATGATTCTTTATCTGGTGATATGATTCTATAGATTAAAGGTTAATGTATTGTGTATGGTTCTGTACTGAACCGAACGTAGTACAATAGAATAGGAGAACCCTGTAATGATGCATAGAACCATACAGGAAACACAGGCTAAACAGGTTAGGCCCTAGTGAGTGAGGACGGTTGAGGCCCTAATGTGTGAGGACGGTTGGGGCCCTAATGAGTGAGCTTTGAGTGTCCTTTGACTCGGAGCTCCCTTTCTTTAAAAGCCGAAAGTCGGTAAACCCTGTACCTTCTGTTACCGTCAGTAACGTTCGCTGTGGTTAGTTTCACAATGACCACTACCACATGGAGGCAGCGTCGAGCAGGTCGCATGCAGTGCTCCTCTAATCAGCTGAGTGGGTTTGATTGCTGTTGGGTGACAGCGTGTGGCTGTGTGTTGCCAGGGCTGAATATGGGCGGAGTGCTGGCCGGAGTGATTGGAGCTCGAAAGCCCCACTATGATATCTGGGGGAACACCGTTAATGTGGCCAGCCGCATGGAGTCTACTGGAGTTATGGGTAACATACAGGTAACACACACACACACACACACACACACATACACACATACACACACACACACACACACACACACACACACACACACACACACACACACACACATATACACACACACACACATACACACACACACATACACACACACACACACACAGAAACACACACACATACACACACACACAGAAACACACACACATATACACACACACACACACACATACACGCACACACACACACACACACACACACACACACACACACACACACACACACACATACACACACACACACACAGAAACACACACACATACACACACACACACACAGAAACACACACACATACATACACACACACACACACACATACACACATACATACATACACACACATACACACACACACACACACACACACACACAGACACACACACACACACACACACACACACACACACACACACACACACATATACACACACATTCCTCTACATGTCAGAACTGTTTCTTCTCTCACATGCTGCAGCCCTCCACACAGAATTCCACACAGGGATCTAGCACTGAACTATAGTTCAACATATCCCAGACCATCCAAACCTTACACTTTAAACTACATCTAAACATCACACATCAAAGGAAATGCAAACTTTACATTAAACTCTCTAAACTTTACAGCAAGCCCACTGTAAACCTGACGTGAAACTAACAGTAAACATTAAACCACCCTTAAACTTTGTGTTAAACTGTCTTTAAACCTTTTCAAACTTTACACTTTATCTCAAACACTAACCCTTACATAAATAATCTCTAATCTTTATGTTAAACCACATCTAATCTCATCTAATCTCATCTAATCTCGTTATAATAACAATAACTTTACAATTGACATAACACTTTACATTAAACTGAATCTAGAGTTTACATTAAACTAATTTAAACTATTTCTAAACTTTGACTGAACTCTAGACTTTACATTAAACTAATTTTAATCTTAACATTAATCTAAAGTTTAACCTCTTTATAATCTTTATCTCTGAACTTTAGATTATTTCTAAACTTTAAACTCTAAACTACTTCTAAACCATCTTTAGTAGCTACTAAACTAACTGTACACTGTAAACTTTACTGTACAGCTCAGAGCTGGGGAGTGAGACACACTGAGGAGTCGGGCTGTGGCGCCCTCTGCTGGCCACTGTACACAGACCTTCAGAGCCTGGTCTCAGACTGTAGCGCTGGGACTAAACTACGCTGAAGGTTTAGCTGTCGGAGTTGGTTAAGTCTTTGCTGTGGAATCTTTCTTTGCTTGTAACTGTGAGTGTGGCGCCCTCAGGTGGTGGAGGACTGCTATAAGATCCTGAGGGAGTACGGGTTCCGCTTCGTCAGGAGAGGCCCCATTTTCGTGAAGGGAAAAGGAGAACTGCTCACCTACTTCATGAAGGGAAAAGACAAACCCCAGCCTAACGGCCACACGGTCATCCCCAGCCTTCCCAACCAGATCCTGGACAAGTCCTGAGGGTCCCGGCAGTGGACATAAACGGAGAAGACCGGAGCTCGGACATGTACATTCACACACAGAGGACTGCTGTAGAACCGTAGAACTTTCTGGAAATGTTTAGAGAACACAGGAGTCTAGCTAATTCATACCAGGGCTGTTCCGTTACAGACGGACGGAAGAGCCGAATTCCTAAGTCATTTACTGACACATTCCTCCTCTAATTACAACCTCTGCTTCATCCCCACAGCGGAACGCCGGGCGTGTGGTGTTACGCAGTATTCTGTAGGGCAGCGTTTCTATCATATTCATGTTCATCGCTCACTACAATACCCAGCATGCACTGTGGTGTCACCTAACACCGACTGCTGGTCCAGCGACACTGTAAAAATGAGGCCAGTACAATTAGCTGATATATCACTACAGTTCTCATTCAGCTCAATTAATACCAAATAATTAGGACTTCATTATAATTAAGAAATAATTAAGAATGTTAATGCTTCTTTATCTTGTTTACACACATTTTTCGTTTGTTTAATTTTACATCAACGTTTCTCACTATATGGCAGTTAATTGTACTTTTTAAAATTTTAATAAACATGTTTGAAACAAGCCAAGATTCCTCTCCACACTACAGTGACTCACTGTCGCCCTCCTCAGGTACGAAGATGTATTAGGAGACAGGACGGCCGGGGCTAGGTCCAGGAGATTTGACGCTCGTCTTTGGTCACAATTGTTATTTCTTTACATCCTGTTGATCATTTTAGCCCATTTTAAAACATTTTTGAAAAACAAAAAAACTTACATATGGCTCCTTTAAACGGCCCAGTCAGTAATAATGACCTCACAGTCTGAGCTGGTGTTGGGTGACCAGTCACAGTGCAGCTGGAAAGATGTACCTGCATTGAGAAGGCCGTGGCTGGGTTTGAGGATGAACTGTAAATGTGCTGTAGTAGTTTGAGGCTCACGCTGTAGAGGCTAATGCAGCACCACACGGGTACTACAGATATAACTGTGAGTACGTCTTTCATATGGGCCCTTTAAGGACAGTGGACAGTTTATACTTAACCAGCTGCGACTCTGTCAGTGCACACACACACACTCACACACACACACACATACACACTCACACACACACACTCACACACACACTCACACACACACGGTCTCTGTACTTCACCTCTACACCTGTAAGCCTGTGAGGCGCTGTGAGTCGTTTCCACTAGTGATGATTAGACTGGTTCTGTTTTCTGTTTGGGTTAATTTCTCCTTTTTAACAGAGAGAGGCTCAGAACTGCAGCACACAGCTGGTGTCCTGAAATATTTCTATTTTACACTTTATTAAAATCATCTTACATCTCCACCCTGTGTCTTTGTCCACTGGGCGCTCATTGTTTCCTCTGTGTCTGATAGAACATGAAATTCCAGTGTATGTATAATCACTGTCATATATACTCTCCGTGTTATATACTGTATATAGGTGTAGCCGGTACGTCTGATGATCATACCAGTATATCCTCTGCTGGATCTGTTTCCTCTCAGCAGGATAAACGCCCCACCAAGAAACGGGATCAAGAACTCAACAATAAAATGGATATTAATGCTTTTATGTTTAAATGTGGAAAACAAGGTAAGAGGTTTTGTTGTGCGCCCCCTGCTGGTCACATTGTTTCAGTGATAAAGTGTTTTTGGGATCTCGACTGGAAACAAAAACAAACGAAATGACTTTAAACCTATAAATTTATTTATACATATATACATGTAAAGCTCTTTCTATTTTTAGTTTAGTTATTTTTAAATTTGTTGTTTGTTGTTGGTGTAAACATCCAGCTGATTAACAATAATAATAATAATATATATATTATTAAGAAAAAAGCTAAATGAAAAAGTGGGGGAGGAGTTTTATGCTCCTGGCTAAAGATGAAACAAGTTGTACCAGTTATCACCTGGACATCAAGACCAAACACGAAAACGACTGAAAAACTATTTTAATGTTTATGTAAACAGACTCTTTTTTAAACTCTATTATTCTGATGAAGCAATAATAATAATAGTAATAATAATAATAATAATGATACAACTTAATTTAATTGTGAGGTCACTGTGATAATGATTGAGTAAGTGTTATTTGAGTTCTCAACTGAACTTTAATACAAACACGAAAACTGAAAAGTCACATCAAAACTAAACGCCAAAATTACTTGCTTTATGTTCTTTAAATAAGTAAAAAGATGTGTTGAACCCTTCCTGTGGCGTAAATAATAATAATAATAAAAATAAAATAATAATAATAATTATTATTATTATAATAATAATATCTGTGCGCCCCCTGCTGGTCGTTATCTCTAATGATTGAAGTTTTCGGAGGTTCGTGTGCACTTTTACAAGTCAAACACCAAAATCATTTTTATATTTATTTATTTTTATTACTAAAACAAACTTTAAAGTGTAAGATGTGTTGTAAACTTTGTTGTTTTGTTCCTCTGAGCTGTTATAATAACTTTATCTCGCGCCCCCTGTCGGCCGCCGCCGGTACACGTGCACCGCGGAGGCATTTCCGGTGACGTCACGCTGGGTTTCCATTAGGCTGCTGCTGTGTTTTGAGCAGGAGCGGAGCGGAAGGCCGAATCCCCCTGCAGCAGCAACAGCAGTAGGAGCCCCCTGCAACAGCCCTCCGAGCTTCCCCCCCCTAAACCATATCCCCGGCGTCTCTCTCTCCCTCCTTTCGCCCTCACCACGGCCGCTCTCGGCGAGGAAACTCTGGCCTCCTCCGCTTCCTCCTCCTCCGACTCGGACACCGGCGGAGCGTCGCCGCCCCCGCGGAAAAAGCACCGAGCTTCGGCGGCGGAGGGAGTAGGAGAGCCCGGGGCTTCGGCGGGCCTTTCCGCGGCGCTGGTTCTGGCCCTAGCTGCTTCTCCCTCGGACACCAGGACAGCGTCCGCCGCTGCTTTCCTTACCCGGAGCTCCAACCTCGTCTCCAGTATGCAGTCCAACGGGGCGGGTCAGAGTCAGAACCAGGACCAGAGCCAGGGTCAGGGCCAGGATCCGGCGGCTCTTCCCTGCCTGAGCGCCGCGCAGAACGGGGAGTCTTCCTCGGCCGCCGGAGCGCACTCCAACGGGCTTCTCTCCGGAGCTAGCAACGGGGCCGGAGCTCCGTCCTCGGGTTCCGGTTCAGAGCTGGGCTCGCTGAAAAAGAAGAAGCGGCTGTCTCAGGCGGAGGAGGACGTGATCCGCCTGATTGGGCAGCATCTGCACGGCTTAGGGCTGAAGTAAGTGTAGCTGTGTTAAAAATAGACCCCCGTTTGGGCTTTTTGGGGGACTCTGAGTCGACAGGCTGTGGGAGGGGGATGGGGGGCTTACAGTTAAGACAGCTAAGCAAAACAAGAATGGTGGTGGGGGGGCGAGAAGCTTAGTTGGCTACTTGTTCGAATTTCCCGTTCCACCTTAAATGGTGCAGCAGTTACGTTCTGGCGCCTCCATTTAAGGTGGAACGGGATATTCGAACTTCGGGCCATTTTCTTTGCGCTAGAGCAGGCTCTGTTTCTGAACGTCTGTAGTGTCACCGAACTGGACCTCCTCGGAACTCCAGTTCTCCCGGAGAGACGCCTGCTGTGTTTATTGCTCCGTGCAAACTAGCATTACATCACCGCCTACTTTCCAGCCCAGAAAGGCCCGGTTCGAGCCCAGATCGACGTGTCACGGAGAGAAATGGCTCTGTCCACGTCCCTGCAGTCGAGCACAAAGAGAAAGATGGCTCGGCAGGTTGTGTGTTTGTCTGACTGCTGCTGCTCCTGGTGCGTTTTGGGGAGGATTGCGCAAAAGGCGCAGTGTTGACAGCAGCGCGCAGGGGCCTCCAGCCGCTCGGGGGCTCCACGGTACGGGCGCAGTAATCGTATCGCGGTTCTCCCGCTGTCCATTTCTCGATACGTGTTGAATTGAGATGCATTGGTGCAGATTGGATGGCGTTGTTTGAGCCCAGGTGTTGTTTACCCAGTTGTTGACAGCTGCTTTTCTCTCCGGCCATTTTCTCCGGTTGTAACTCTGTTCTCATATATACATACACATATATATGTTTATATGTATACATGTGTATGTATAGAGAGAGAGAGAGAGAGCCAGAGCCTGTTCCACGAAGAGCCACGCTTGAATAATCAAAGTATAGAGTCGTTAAATGGGCCGCTGTCCGGACCCAAACTTCCAAAAAGGGGAATTTAGAGGAGAGGCCGGAATGTACTGTCCTGTCAGTGCAAGTCAAGGTAACCAGACGTATTTCCAAGCTGTTTTGGGTCACTTCCTTTTGTTTGTTCGCCTGTAAATTCTCATGCTGTGTAAAAGGCTGCTGCTACTTTCAAACTAGCTGAAAAACTGGAAAACGACCCAACCGGTTCCGTTCCGACAGCAGCGGTGTGGTGTGTTTCACAGGAGCATAGGTGGAGGTGGATGAGGCACTGGCGTTGGCGTTGTTGATGGTTTGTCATTCTGTCAACACCGTCGTTAGCTGTTATTCCACAAACGAACACCAGCATTGGTTGCGAGAGCCGGAAACTCTAAAGGACGATGTCAAACGATGGAGGGGTAATCCTGTCAGTCACACTGTTTACGAAGAGCCGCATGACATGTTCTCATGTTGGCAAGTCGAATACCAGCTCCTGCGCCAGGAGACCACCCCAGCATCGCTTTAGAAGAGCTGTTAGTGAACGATCTACCTGGAGCCTCATCTACACTCATCATCAGGAAGCTGACTACAGAAGTATCTGCACCCTGAAGGAATCGCTGGAGCGGAGTGAAACTCGGTGTGTGGGTTTGACATGGTGACACATACTAATGATTCCAGTTTCACACTCGACCGCACATGTGAGGTAAACAGGGACGGGTCTTATCTCTGTACCTGACTGACCCAACACCACCACTACAGACCTCCAGCGAGCAGTGGTGTCCTCCATGAGTCCTCCTGTTAGTGCAGCACCATCGGCAGACGGCTGCACCACGCAGGACTACATGCACACAGACCGTTACCACGACTGTCCTTAACACCACGTCACCGTCACCAAAGACTGCAGTGGTGTCGTACCAGACTGTCATGGAGTGACTCAGAATGGCAGCGGGTCATCTTCAGTGACGAGTCCCGCTTTAGTCTTGGTGGAGACACCCAACGAGTCCGTGTGTGGAGGCAGCGTGCAGTTTGCCGTTACTACATCAATCAGTGCCGTATTGAAACGTATACGTTACAAGGAGACGCTAATGTGTTACTAGCCAGGCCTGCTTTAGCTGGTAACAGTCAGTCGGTGTTGAGGTAGTAACTGATGCCTAGCGTGATCAGTGATGCTGAACACTATCACGTTCAGTTTACACCAGAGTGAAAATGATCGTGAATATCGGCTCCCCCTGCTGGCACCGTATGGTACCTCTCTACTATATAACACGGCGGCCTGGGTGAAGACCAGCCTCGATAGTTTGGACCATCCGTAATGGCATTCGCTGTGCCCGTGACTGCTAGCTCTTACACCTAGAGTGAACGCTGGCAGTGCCTGCCAAACCGGACAGCGCTGAAGGAGTTTACTTTGGAGGCACAGTGCCATCAGACGCATTGAGCTACACAATGCATTGAGCTACACAATGCATTGAGCTACACAACGCATTGAGCTACACAACAGGCTGTTGCGTCGCCTGTTGGTTCCTACATCAGGAGACAGCCCCAGCCCTGCTACAGGCCCCCCTCTCTGACTGATCTGAAGTTTGATATGTTGGGTTTATATCAAAGCAGCGTTGGTGGACGCAGCCAGCCTGCGTCGTGGGCTGTTGTTGACGTTTTGTTGACATTGGGGGCTCGACTGTTCGCTGCTAAGCCACAAGTGAACACCAGGATAATGCACAGAGCCTTTTTGGAGCACTTGTCCATCACTTGTGTTACGCTGCCTGGCCAAACCTGGGTATAACTGAATAAGTACTGCAGGGGTGATTCTGTTTCAGCTGGCAACCACGTATTTAACCCTGACTGGTGCATTGAGGAGCTTCTCATGTGTTAAACCACCGTGTGGAGAGACGTGTCCTGTGGTGGTGGAAGGTCAGATTATCATCATCCAGCAGAGAACACACCTGAGGAGATGCTGGAACTCCTAAACTCGGGTTTAGACCTGTCCTAGCTTTATTAACCAGGGGAGGGACGGTGGGGGACATCATCTTCCAGGAAGGACTGTGGTGGGAATAGATCCTGAGTGATGGTGCTGGGCGATCTCTTAACCGTGTGGTGAATCAGATGGTGGAGGAACCGCAGGAGAACTCAGGGAGGTGTTTAACAGTGAGAGGAAGAGCGTCTCCACACGCACAGTGTGGAGGGAGCTCCAGGGGGCGGGACTAAACAGCTGGGTAGCCTTAAGAAGACCACTCGTCAGTGAGGCTAACCAGCTAACACGGCTTCAGTCTGCTAGGGAGCGTAAAGACTGGACTCTGGAGCGATGGAAGAAGGTCATGTGGTCTGATGAGTCCAGATTCTGATTCAGAGCGAGGGGGCATCAGGGTGAGAAGAGAGGCGGCTGAAGTGATCACCCATCATGCCTAGTGCCTCCCGTACCAGCCTGTGGGGGCAGTGCTCTGATCTGGGGTCGCTGCAGTTGGTCAGGTCCAGGTTCAGCAAGGTCATGTGCCCAGAGAGTGAGGTCAGCTGACCACCTGAACATCCTGAACCACCTGGTTACTCCAGCAATGGATTCTTCTTCCCTGGTGGCACGGCCATATTCCAGGATGGTCCAGATTGTAAGAGGGCGGTTAAGGGAACGTGAGACATCTTCACAGGTGGACTGGCCACCACAGAGTGCAGACCTGAACCCCAGTGGGTATCTTTGGGTGCTAAAGGCGGTCCATCAGAGTATTAGTGTGAATAAAGAACACTGAGAATATAAAACCGGCATTAGTGTTTATTTACTCTTACAGTATCAGACGCTCCAATACAGAACAGCTTACCATCATTTCCTCCACATGTGAACCTCAGGGTTAGGAGTCTTGTGTAGGGAGCTGGCCCAGGTAGGGCGGTGTATCCCCATCTATACCAACTAGAGATGCACCGATCCGATATTGGGATTGGATACCAGTTCTGATATTAAGGTAGCTGGATCGAGTATCGGGTCATCGGGCTCATCCCCACTCTAATTGTTTCGCGACGTGTGCTGTGCTGTGATAGCATGTCTGTGGGGCCTGCAGACCAACGGTCGCCCCTCAGCGAGTCTCGAACCGTGGTGGACCCTGTGATCACAGACCAGCGCTACAAGGTGAGCTAACAGATCCCCAGCAGAGTGGATTCTCAATGTGCAGAGGAAGAACTTATGCACGGAGGACAAACTGCCTCAAATGGCTCAAAACCTTCTACCAGCTAGTCACGAGAGACGTGTGCACGTGGCAGCCTGAACTCAACACTGAGTAACCAAGGCCCAGCACGCTCAGGCTTAAGTAGCGTGAGCTGCAGGTGTTAGCGTTTGCCGCTTGATTGCTCAGTGGTTGCCCTTTGTCTCCCCCGTGTGGCCGGAGATGGATCTGCAGGAACCCGAGACCTTATAGTTGGTGTAGCTCAGTGGATAACACCAGTACCCTCCAAGTAGCCACCACCAGAGACTGGGAGACTGGGGTTCGAATCTCGGGCTGAGTAACTGCGCTGTGCTACACCAATACGAGTCCTTGGGCAAGACTCCTAACACTACGTTGGCCCACCTGTAATATGGTTAACCTTGTAAGTCCCTCTGGATAAGAGTGTCAGTGAAATGCCGTAAATGTAAATGTATAGGAGACTTGACTTACGGACAGAACCAACACCACGGAGCGAGTCAGAGAGTCAGCTGTATGAGTGAGGTTAGTGAAGTCATGTTTGTCAGTTCTGGTGCCGTACGCCGCTCCACCATGGTGAAGTATACGGGTTACTCATTTAAATATGGGCTCGGATCCAAATCCGGTATCCACAGATATGCAGTGTCTATGGATCGGTGCTGGTACCGGAACTGGAAAAGCTGGATCAGTGCATCTGTTAGCTGTTAGGCCCCAGGTGAGCATTAGCGTTGTTTACAGGACCTGAAAGCTCTGGAGGACTCAGAGGACCAGTGTTTCAATCAATCGCATTGTTTACATAGAGCTACACAACATGTTCTCAGGTCATCAGCACAGCGCCGGGTCAGGAGGCCACGACGGTGTGTCATTTAAAGGAGCAAACAAATTCACCCAACCTCCGAACTCAAAACCAGCTGGACGGGTTTAGTCGGAACATTACGGAACCTGTCACCATGCTATAACAATACTATTAAAATTAATCATAATATTAACAGCAATAACAAGAATCCTAATAATAATAATGATATTGGTTAAGCTTGGTTCAGCAGTAGTGATGATATCTGACCCCTGCACCGTCGGCTCTTGCATCATGACACCACCCACCCTGTATTCTGAAAACAGCTCCACACTACTGACTGACTGAGGAGGAACCCGATATATTCTATATGTAACTGTTCATCAGAGCGACAGTGGGGGTGACGGACGTTGTTGACATTTCCCCACATGGTCACTCGGGGCTGAAATCGACAAGACCGGCAACCTCAGTCACCTAACGCGCTATATAGGGCTCGTGACTTACCTGTAGATAGGTGCGACCAATCAGAAGCCACGGAGCACCTGTACACGTGACCTCACGACTGACTTCAGTAGTCCTCCTCGCCAAAATAAAAGACCTGGAAATTCATTTATAGAGAACAGCCACTTTGGAATCATGATGCCAGTAAAATAAAAGACCTGGAAATTCATTTATAGAGAACAACCACTTTGGAATCATGATGCCAGTATCAAACTGTGGTCGCCTCGGCTGTTAGCTGTTGAGCCACCAGCGACACCAACACAACGACCAATGTGTGGACTCTCCAAAGGAGGATGCCGTGTCGAGCCATGTGGAGGCGTGATGTGCCGTGACGTGCCGTGTCGAGCCGTGATGAGCCGTGTCGAGTCGAGCCGTGATGTGCCGTGATGTGACGTGCCGTGTCGAGCCGTGATGAGATTGTATTTTAAGTGTAATTCTAAGTAGCTTATTGAATAACACGTTTACTGATGCTAATGCTAATGCGATTCGCTCCCTATGCTACCTGTTTACACTGGAGTAAAGAGGCTGCAGCACTGCCCTCTAGTGGTCATGGGATTTAAACACGACGCTGAAAGACCCACCCATCTCTACAGCTCATTCGTTAATAAGCAGCTCTGTGTTGGTGGGAGGTGATACATAACCACCTGCCTGTCTTGCACTCCGACCCTTTGATGTGTATGTTGCATTACATCAAAGCAGCGCCGGTGGACATCATGTCCTTCGTTGTGGGCTGTTGTGGACGCTGTTTGTTCACGCTGTCTGCTGGCCTGTTGGCTGTCACTCTGAGGGGCTGTCCCTTGGGTTGCTGGATGTCCTCGTTGTGTCCTCTCACCGATGTTTGCTGTAAGCTTGAATGGAGCACAGCCTGCCGAGGTTTGACCAGCAGTGCTAGCGGGTGTGTCAGCGCGGCTGTTAGCTGTTTCTCCACAAGCGAGCGCCAGCGCTGATTACGGAACCTGAACACTCAGAAATGTGTTTTGAGGAATGAGCGGTGGCGCAGCTGCGTTGTTTGGACCAGGGAACCGGAGCCTGTTTCTGGTTGAGTCACGTGTGGTGAGTCACGGCGTGGTCTCCGGCGTGACCAGGAGTCTCATGGTGCGTGCGGTCGTGTGTGTTGTGGCATGATGTGATTTGAGTTTTACCACTAGCATAAATACCTGCTTGCAGGTGGAATCCGCTCCATGGCTGGTTAAATAAATACACAGCTCTTGCACCAATCAGAGCTGGGCTTCTGGCCAGTTAACCAATCAGGCGCAGCAGTATACTGAATTAGCGGGCTGTGCATGTGTGTGTTGAGTGGGCTGTGAAGGCGGTGTTGAAGCGGGCTGTGCAGGCGGGCACTGAAGCAGGCTGGGAGGGGGTGTTGTGAAGGCGGTGTTGAAGCGGGCTGTGTAGGCTGACTGAAAGCGGTGTTGAAGCGGGCTGGGAAGGGGTGCTGTGAAGGCGGTTGTTGAAGCGGGCTGTGTTGGACGGGGTGTTGAAGCGGGTTGTGTAGGCGGGTTGTTGAAGCGGGCTGTGCAGGTGGGGTGTTGAAGCCGGGTGTTAAGGCAGGTGTTGAAGCGGGCTGTGCAGGCGGGGTGTTGAAGCCGGGTGTTAAGGCAGGTGTTGAAGCGGGCTGTGCAGGCGGGGTGTTGAAGCAGGCTGGGAACGGGTGCTGTTGAGGCGGGCTGTTGAAGTGGGCCGTTGAAGCGGACTGTGCAGGCGGGTGCTGAAGCAGGCTGTGCAGGCGGGGTGTTGAAGCGGGCTGTGAAGGCGGGGTGTTGAAGCGGGCTGTGCAGGTGGGGTGTTGAAGCCGGGTGTTAAGGCAGGTGTTGAAGCGGGCTGTGCAGGCGGGGTGTTGAAGCAGGCTGGGAACGGGTGCTGTTGAGGCGGGCTGTGCAGGCAGGGTGTTGAAGCGGGCTGTTGAAGCGGGCTGTGCAGGCGGGGTGTTGAAGCGGGCTGTGCAGGCGGGGTGCTGAAGCGGGCTGTGCAGGCGGGGTGCTGAAGCGGGCTGTGCAGGCGGGGTGCTGAAGCAGGCTGGGAACGGGTGCTGTTGAGGCGGGCTGTGCAGGCGGGGTGCTGAAGCGGGCTGTGCAGGCGGGGTGCTGAAGCGGGCTGTGCAGGCGGGGTGCTGAAGCGGGCTGTGCAGGCGGGGTGCTGAAGCGGGCTGTGCAGGCGGGGTGCTGAAGCGGGCTGTGCAGGCGGGGTGTTGAAGCGGGCTGTGCAGGCGGGGTGCTGAAGCGGGCTGTGCAGGCGGGGTGCTGAAGCGGGCTGTGAAGGCGGGTGCTGAAGCGGGCTGTGCAGGCGGGGTGCTGAAGCGGGCTGTGCTGGACTGAGATGATTAAATGTGAGTGCTGTGAAGATTGTGTGAAGATGGGCTTTAAAGGTGGAACCCTGTTTAAGGTGGAGACCGGTATTGACGGTGCTGTGTACAGAGAGCTTCTGCAGATTGATTCCACAGTAGTTGGGGTTGGGGGACCACCACTATGCCAGAACATTGATTAGCCTGCGCTGTGTTTTCGTTCTTCTCGCCCTCCAGGAATCATCCTCTTTCACCTGTGATTGGCCACGATACCTGTAGGACACACTAGGCTGTGTTGTGATTGGCCCAAATTGTGATGGACGTATTAATCTGCGCTGTGTGCTGCTGAGCTCCAGGGTTTGGTTTCTGGAAGCTGGTTTATGATGGCACCAGCGGTGAACATGTCTGGGTGAACAGTGCTGCGGCGGGTCAGTGGCGGTGTGGTGGCAGGGCCGGTGTTGGGGCTGGTGCTGTAGGAAGCCGTGACGGAGGTAGCCTGTTTGGGGTGGTTTTGGGGTGCACATGCTGTTCTCTCTGGCTTCATGGCGCCCGCGGTATGCGGCCTTGAGCAGCTGCTTTCCATTAGAAACGCACCTCGGGTCTAATTTTAGTGCGGAGCCGCCTGGTGAAGCCATCGAGCACTGCGTTCCGGGCCCTTTCTCCGGGAAATCCTGCAAGTCCGACTGGATTCTGCTCAGCCGCAGCCTGCAGGGAAATTCCACTGGCTCAGTCCGGCCGCAGCCTGGAGCGCTGAGTAAACACGGGTCCCTTTAACCCAGAGCTGACTGTCCAAGCAGGATGGGACAGGGCCTGTGGGAGGGTGCAGTTATTTATTTATTTATAAAAGGAGATTTCATTAACAAAGTGCTGTATAATGTTTATATGACCCACACGCTCATTCTGACAGACTGTAATACACTACAGGAAGTGTAGGGGGCGATACGACCCACACGCTCATTCTGACAGACTGTAATACACTACAGGAAGTGTAGGGGGCGATACGACCCACACGCTCATTCTGACAGACAGTAATACACTACAGGAAGCGTAGGGGGCGATACGACCCACACGGTCATTCTGACAGACAGTAATACACTACAGGAAGTGTAGGGGGCGATACGACCCACACGGTCATTCTGACAGACAGTAATACACTACAGGAAGTGTAGGGGGCGATACGACCCACACGCTCATTCTGACAGACTGTAATACACTACAGGAAGTGTAGGGGGCCATACGACCCACACGCTCATTCTGACAGACAGTAATACACTACAGGAAGTGTAGGGGGCGATACGACCCACACGCTCATTCTGACAGACTGTAATACACTACAGGAAGTGTAGGGGGCGATACGACCCACACGCTCATTCTGACAGACAGTAATACACTACAGGAAGTGTAGGGGGCGATACGACCCACACGGTCATTCTGACAGACTGTAATACACTACAGGAAGTGTAGGGGGCCATACGACCCACACGCTCATTCTGACAGACAGTAATACACTACAGGAAGTGTAGGGGGCGATACGACCCACACGCTCATTCTGACAGACTGTAATACACTACAGGAAGTGTAGGGGGCCATACGACCCACGCGCTCGTTCTGACAGACTGTAATACACTACAGGAAGTGTAGGGGGCGATACGTCCCACACGTTCATTCTGACAGACTGTAATACACTACAGGAAGTGTAGGGGGCCATACGACCCACACGCTCATTCTGACAGACAGTAATACACTACAGGAAGTGTAGGGGGCGATACGACCCACACGGTCATTCTGACAGACTGTAATACACTACAGGAAGTGTAGGGGGCGGTATTGATACTTTGTTATACACACAGATTGATGTTTGGTGATGACATCTCTGTATAGAGGTATCAGCTACTGCAGACTAATAACTAAATCTCTCTCTCTCTCTCTCTCTCTCTCTCTCTCTCTCTCTCTCTCTCTAGTCAGACGGTGGATCTGCTCATGCAGGAATCTGGCTGTAGACTTGAACATCCTTCTGCTACCAAGTTTCGGAACCACGTGATGGAAGGAGAATGGGACAAGGTGTGTGTCTTTTTAACGGCAGTCCCAGAATCTTCCCTGACCGGGACGTGCCGGAAGCTGAGCGGTGACTCCGACTGTGCGGTCATAGTGTTCCTCATACTGTAGCTGCAGCCGGTGGTGCAGGTGATGGTGACCGAGTAAAGCGGCCATGACGACCTTAATGAATGTGTGCAGGGCTCTAGAGTGCGACCAATTTGGTCGCACATGCGACCTAATTTCTCAATTGTGCGACCAAAAAAAATCTGAAGTCGCACCAGTGCGACCAGCCGTTCGATGGGGAAAAAAAGAAAAAGCCTTCGCGACTCTGAAAGTCTCCCTGTGGTTAAAAACCGAGCCCATTTCGTGGTCTAAACCAATCAAAGATAGCGAAGGGCGGGACCCCCTCCTGATTGGCCATGGTCCTGATATTCCTGTACGTGTGTACGTTTGAAAGTGCGTGTGCTGCAGTCAGACAGGGGTGCGTTTCCCAAAACCATCGTACCATCTTACATAGTTGGAACGACACAGCTGCGACGCAGGTGTTTCCAAAACCATGGTTTAAACTATGGAGGTAACCACGCTGGTAACTTGCATAGTCCGAACCATCGTTAAGCGACACAGGTGTTTCCCAAAACCGTAGTTCCACCGAACGTTCGCAAACACTGTCGTTAAGTTGAGTAGTTGGAACTACAGCTGTAGAGCTGTGGTTAGAAGCTTAGTTCCTGGTGACCACGTCATCGATGACGCAGGACGCCAGGTAACGTGTCAGTAAGCTGAAAATTTACATGAAACTCCGGGTGCGAACATTTATACTGTCAAAGGCTGTCAAAATTGCTGTTTATGCCACCAGTATATAATGCAATGCAAATAAAGCGGAGAAACGGATCACATCGCTATCGCATGGCGTTTATCAGATTAGCCCACTGCGCCAATGAGACACAGCGATGTATCTCAGTAACTGCAGTATCAGAGCCTACAAATGCATCGGTGTGGCTAAAAGTTCTTCCATTTGTTCCTTCTAAAAGAAGCTTTACATATTATTACCATGTTCATAATGATAATGATGCACATTAATATATTATTAATACTTACATTTATTATTATTATATTTTTTTATTAGCATTTGATTGTTGATTCTATTAATATTATTGTTGGATTTTTATAATATGAATAAACATGGGTTGCCAAAATAATGTGTTCATTACGTGATTTCGGTCACAACTATAAAATTTTGGTTTAATCTCGCCGGTTTGTGAGTTTTAACACAGTTTCCCGCTGTGAAAGTCCGACCGAACACATCTGGAAACATGGTGGTTCGAGCTATGGTGGTTCAAACCAACATTGTTCAAACTACTGTGGTACTAACAAAGTACGACGCTTTCGGGAAACGATGTTTA
>JAMWET010007230.1:77500-86077 GCA_024036415.1 Prochilodus magdalenae
GCCACCCTGGTGAAACCTTCTTGGTTGATTGAAACTGCTTGAAACTACAGTGTGTGTGTGTGAGTTTGTAGCGCCCCATAGCTCAGCCCCATCCCGTAACCCGGTGGCTGTGAGGATTGGAGCCGGGAGCCTTTCAGACAGGCCCTGGAACTGACCGGAGGAATATGATTACTAGGGATATTAGAGGTGGGGCGCTCCGGGATACGCTTGTTGTGGTTATAGGGCAAACGCAGTGAAACCTTAGGCAGGTTCTCTAACCATAACCTCTGTTAGAACGTTTAAAGAACCGTACACAGAACCCAAAGACACACAGAGAAATGTACCAAGATGATTCTGCAGGAATTACACAGATGACTTCATGGCTAATTAAGTACAAGCTGCTAATTTGGTTAGCTCATTGGTTAGCGTTACTGCTACTGAGAGCTGATTGGTTAGCGTTACTGCTACTGAGAGCTGATTGGTTAGCGTTACTGCTACTGAGAGCTGATTGGTTAGCGTTACTGCTACCGAGAGCTGATGGGTTAGCATTACTGCTACTGAGAGCTGATGGGTTAGCATTACTGCTACTGAGAGCTGATGGGTTAGCATTACTGCTACTGAGAGCTGATGGGTTAGCATTACTGCTACTGAGAGCTGATGGGTTAGCATTACTGCTACTGAGAGCTGATGGGTTAGCATTACTGCTACTGAGAGCTGATGGGTTAGCGTTTCTGCTACTGAGAGCTGATTGGTTAGCGTTACTGCTACTGAGAGCTGATTGGTTAGCGTTACTGCTACCGAGAGCTGATGGGTTAGCATTACTGCTACTGAGAGCTGATGGGTTAGCATTACTGCTACTGAGAGCTGATGGGTTAGCATTACTGCTACTGAGAGCTGATGGGTTAGCATTACTGCTACTGAGAGCTGATGGGTTAGCATTACTGCTACTGAGAGCTGATTGGTTAGCGTTACTGCTACCGAGAGCTGATGGGTTAGCGTTACTGCTACCGAGAGCTGATGGGTTAGCGTTACTGCTACCGAGAGCTGATTGGTTAGCGTTACTGCTACCGAGAGCTGATGGGTTAGCGTTACTGCTACCGAGAGCTGATGGGTTAGCGTTACTGCTACTGAGAGCTGATGGGTTAGCATTACTGCTACTGAGAGCTGATGGGTTAGCATTACTGCTACTGAGAGCTGATGGGTTAGCATTACTGCTACTGAGAGCTGATGGGTTAGCATTACTGCTACTGAGAGCTGATGGGTTAGCGTTTCTGCTACTGAGAGCTGATTGGTTAGCGTTACTGCTACTGAGAGCTGATTGGTTAGCGTTACTGCTACCGAGAGCTGATGGGTTAGCATTACTGCTACTGAGAGCTGATGGGTTAGCATTACTGCTACTGAGAGCTGATGGGTTAGCATTACTGCTACTGAGAGCTGATGGGTTAGCATTACTGCTACTGAGAGCTGATGGGTTAGCGTTTCTGCTACTGAGAGCTGATTGGTCAGCGTTTCTGCTGATTGGTGGCATTCAGTGTTGAGGTGCAGTACTGTTTGTGACAGTGGAACACTAAAGCCCTGCCAGGCTACAGAGTTCTCTCCTTCAGGGTGTTTCTAGGAGTTGTGGAGGTGCTGTCAGAGACAGGCAGTTGTGGTTACCACAATAAACTGACGTTGCCCATGTGTTTCCTTTATGCAGGTATCTGATGTGTAGCCATGCGGAGGACCTAAGGGCGAAGGCTGAGTGGGAGGGGAAAGGGGTCAGCTCGCGCTCCAGACTACTGGACAAACTACAGAGTAAGGAACCTCAGCACGCACTCTCACAGGAGGACACTAACCTTCTGACCATTCGTTTATCTAACTTTCTGTCAAAACCAGAGTTACTTGCCTGAAGACAACGTATGTAATCCACTTGTGTCTGTGTCTCCTGGTGACCACCTGGAAGACCTGGTAGTCTCACCAACACTGTCCCTATCAGAAAATGACAGCACTTAAAGCTATTATTAAAAAAAAAAAAAAAGTCAAGCTCCACTCCTGCTTCAGATCTGAGAACATCCATCTTTCCCCACACAGTGTTCTCAGAACAATGGACTGACCACCCCAGAGTCCAGAACCTCAACACCACTGACTGTCAGGTGGTTACTAGTGCAGTGAGTGGTAGGTAGGCTAACAGCGGGGTGAGCAATGAGCTGATGTGACTTTGGGCTTTTCTGGGCATGTCATTAGAACCTGAAGAACGTGGTCTACGTGTTCCGGTATAAAGGGAGCGTGATTAGGTTTATCTGGACTCAGCGCCGTTTGTAAAACCCTGAATGTAAATCTCTGTAGCTGAAGGTTCATTATTATAGTCGGTAGTATTTTACTGCAGGTTCTGTCATCTCTATTAATCTGAGAAACCAAATATCGTATCGGAAACACATCTGGAAGTATCATACATACAACACTTTACCGTATTGTCCACCGCTAGGCTACCACGCCGTCCAGTCCGAGCGTGTGCTCTCGGTCTAGAGGTGTACATTTATCTTTACAATTCACCTACATTAACTTCCTCCATTTCTGTCAGCATGGAGCCGTACAGTCACCGGAGTTTTGATGAAAGGAGACGCAACGGTGTGGCATGGCTCGGCTAGCGCGATGTAGCAGATGTTCAGAGTCGATGAAATCTGCTCCCTCTGTATTTTTACACAGACACGTTCCCCTCCGTACACGCCTCCAGAGCGCATCTTCACAGGCTTCACAGGCAGCTTCCCTCAAACTGCCCCGAGGGAGCTAAGGGTTAAAGAGCTTAATGAACATTTTACCCTCTGTGGGGTTTTTGTGCAGCACCCTGGACCTCAGGACGCACTCGGGTCATCTTAAGGTGTTTTATCCAAACGGCGCTGATCTGCTAAAACTGGGCTGATAGACAGAACGGTTTATACGTGTGTGTGTGTGTGTGTGTGTGTGTGTGTGTGTGTGTGTGTGTGTGTGTGTGTGTGTGTGTGTAGCGTACCTCCCCCCTTCGGTGATGCTGCCTCCGCGGAGACTCCACACACTCCTGCGGCAGGCGGTGGAGCTGCAGAGGGACCGCTGCCTTTACCACAACACCAAGCTGGACAACAGCCTGGACTCAGTGTCTTTACTGCTGGACCACGTCTGCAGCAGGTACCTATCCACGTAGACACCGGAGACCAATCGATGGGTATACATGTCAGTTAGAGGCTGTGTGTACCTACAACCACAAGAACTGTTAGCTCAGTGCTAACATACAGTTAAAATCCAATAGGGACGCTAGCTGAAATTAGCATTTCTACAAATACTGCTTAGTTATACATGTTCTGGAGCAGGAGTGCACCCAGCCATGTCTAAATCTAAAACGCTGAGGCTCCTCAGCTTGTCTAGTTTTTTGAAGGCAGCATAGACGTCTGTTTTTAGTCCCTGCTAAAAGCGCCATATGCTAATGTTGAGTTAGCTTTAGCCAGTAGCTACAGACAGTTTCTTTCTGTGAGGTGCTCGTTCACCGCATTTGGGTTCTAACCTTCTTAAAAGGCTCTCTGGGTTCTCTCTAGGTCTGTAACGTTTTCTCTAGGGACAGGATGCTAACACAGCGAAGCGCTAACAGCTAGCAGTGAGCTGTAGGCACTGACTAATGAGCACAGTTTCAGACTCAGCCACAGTCTAAATGCAGTGACTTCCTGTTTGTGTCTCTGTTTGTTTAGAAAGCAGTTCCCCTGTTACACCCAGCAGATCCTGACAGAGCACTGTAACGAGGTTTGGTTCTGCAAGTTCTCCAACGACGGCACAAAACTGGCCACAGGCTCCAAAGACACCACCGTCATTGTGTGGCAGGTGGACCCGGTTAGTGCAGAGCCAGTCCAGCTGACTCCTCCATATCATACTCCTGTAGTTCTCTTGCTCAAGAACCCACCTGGTTCCGGCTTTATAGATCAGTATCCGGCACCGTTAAACCTGCCGGTTCTCGCTCAGGCAGGATGTGTGTCCGGAGCTGCAGGTTTACTGGATACCACGCAGGTTACTCCGTAGGAATGAATCGGGACCAGCGGTGTGTGCCTCTAAATTCATTAATCCGGTAACACCAGATCGTCAGATTAGTGGATTAGATTTCAGCCATTTCTGCCAATTTATTAAAACAGAAGTCTGTCTAACCACCGCCATAACACCTTCAGGGAGAACGCTGCATCCCGGCATTAGAACCTGGATGTCTGATTATTGATTCAGCCTGAATGTTTCAGTCTGATTATTATTTAATCTGATTATTTTTCAGTCTGATTATTTTTTTCGGTCAAATTCAGGCAGAAATGCAGAACGTTCTAAAGGGTTCACACATACAAAACAGTGTTCTAGACATATTAGCTTTACTCGGTTCTTTGTACCTCTGTGGTGTAAAGGCGGTGGAACTCTGGAGGTGGGGGTTTGTGTCTGGCTGTTTGGCCGTTCGTCTCTGTGGCTGTAGCCTCCTCTGTAAAAGCAACGTGTTCTAATACAGACGTTCTAAAGGTTCCCTGTTCACTGCTGTCAGGACACACACCAGCTGAAGCTGTGGCGGACGCTGGAGGGACATGCTTACGGAGTGTCCTACCTGGCCTGGAGTCCAGACGACACTTACCTCATCGCCTGCGGACCGGACGACTGCTCTGAACTCTGGCTCTGGAACGTACAGGTAACCTCCCCTCCAGTGTACTGCTACCTGTCCTGCAGGTACCCCAGTCTCTGAGGGGACTGTTCTGCTACCTGTCCTGCAGGTACCCCTGTCTCTGAGGGGACTGTCCTGTTTGGATGGGTGTAGTTTTGAGATTTTCAGAGAGCAGGCTTTGCTCCGTCTCCTGTGTGATGGTGTAGTTGTGTGGTAAGAGTAATGTAGTGGATGTGTGGAGTGTTGAGTGAGTCTTGTCTCCCCCTGGTGTTCAGACAGGAGAACTGCGTACGAAAATGAGCCAGTCTCATGAGGACAGTCTGACCAGCGTGGCCTGGAACCCTGACGGTAAAAGATTTGTGACCGGTGGTCAGCGGGGGCAGTTCTATCAATGCGTGAGTGGTCCGAGACTCGTTACCCGACTGGTTAGTGGATTCGTTTACGGGTCGAAGGATTAACGTGACTGTGCTGTCTGGTCAGGATCTGGACGGGAACCTGCTGGACTCGTGGGAAGGCGTGCGCGTGCAGTGTCTGTGGTGTCTCGGTGACGGACGGACTGTTCTAGCCTCCGACACGCATCAGCGAATCCGTGGTTACAACTTTGAGGACCTTACAGATAGAAACATGTTAGTATCATTTCCTGTCCTGCACTTCGACTGTGAGCATGGTCACACTGATCGCTAGCTGTCATGTGTTTTTATTATTATTATTATTATTATTATTATTGTTACTACACTAATAGCTGTCTTTGCTGAAGTCCTGAAATGAATCTTCTCTCCTCAGAGTCCAGGAGGACCACCCTATCATGTCTTTCACTGTTTCCAGGAATGGAAGATTAGCTTTGTTAAATGTAGCCACTCAGGTGAGTCTTTAAAGTCTAAACTCGGACAGTACTGGTGTTGGAGCACTCAAGTCTCAGAACCATGAGGATCTGAACTCTGTTCTCCACCAGGGGGCAGTGTAGAACCATTTTACTCAGAGGACAGCTGACCCCCACTGTCCAAACGCTTCCACACACTGGTGTGTTCAGTCAGGCTACACATTGGTGTGTAGTGTCATGTGGCGGGTTGTATAGTCACCCAGCAGTACATGTTCCACAGTTCTTCATCTGTCTGGTTCTCTCTCTCTCTCTCTGTCTCTCTCTCTCTCTCTCTCTCTCTGTCTCTCTCTCTCTCTCTCTCTCTCTCTCTCTCTCTCTCTCTCTCTCTCTCTCTCTCTCTCTCTCTCTCTCTGTGTGCTGGTGAGGAAGTCTCAGGGGGTGACCTCTCTCTCTTCTATACCCTCTACACTCCTGTTTTGGAGGACTCTCTCGAGGACTCTCTCTCGTCTTGTCTCTGTCTCTGTCTCTCTCTCTCTCAGTCCTCGAAGGTACTCTCTCTCTCTCTCTCTCACCTCGCTCTCTCTCTTTGGCACCCAGGACAGTCTCTCTCTTTTGACTCTCTCTCTCTGTGTCTGTCTGTCTCTCTCTCTCTCTCTCTCTCTCTCTGTAGGGAGTCCATCTCTGGGACCTGCAGGACCGTGTGCTGGTGAGGAAGTATCAGGGGGTGACCCAGGGCTTCTATACCATACACTCCTGTTTTGGAGGACACAACGAGGACTTCATTGCCAGCGGCAGCGAAGGTACACAGACCGTCACCGCTGTGACCTTTGGCACCCAGGACAGTTACTACTTTGACCCCAGGCTACGGTGTCATGTGATCTTCTCAGTTAGAAGAGTTAGCCTGCTCTAGCTTTATTGTGATGTAGTTAGCATCGGCTAGTGTTGTTTAGTAGAGTTGGCTAGCGTTTGGCTAGCATTAGCTGTACACAGTTAGCAGAGGCAGGCAGTATTAGCTGTGAAGTGCTGAAGTGATGCAGATCATAATTACTTAGACTTCTCTGTGTCTGTCTGTCTCTCTCTCCCTCTCCTTCTGTCCCTCTTCCTCTCTCTCTCCCTGTCTCTCTCTCTCTCTCTCTCTCAGATCATAAGGTCTACATCTGGCACAAGCGCAGCGAGTTGCCGATAGCGGAGTTAACAGGTCACACGCGTACGGTGAATTGTGTGAGCTGGAACCCGAGTGTTCCGAGTCTGATGGCCAGCGCCTCTGACGATGGCACCGTCCGCATCTGGGGCCCCGCCCCTTTCCTGGACACACAAGAAGTGGACGGATACAACGGTACTCTTTACTCCTTCGTGTTTCAGCTGATGGATAAGAAATGAAGACGTGTCGGTCTGTAACTCTCTCTCTCTCTCTCTCTCTCTCTCTCTCTCTCTCTCTCTCTCTCTCTCTCTCTCTCTCTCTCTCTCTGTAGAGAACTGCAGCAGTATGGACAGTTGATGGTGAAGTCTTATTTTCAAAAAAGAGAGAGATCAGTTCATCATCTTCCTCCACCGACAGACGGACAGACAGACGGACGGACGAGTGAATAAGTGATAGTGGGAATCCTCAGATGAAGAGTTCAGAGTTCACATTTCTGCACCGGCTGTGTCGCGAGTGTGTGTGAGTGAGAGGTTTTTTGTGTGTGTGTGCGGGTGGGTGTGTGTGAGTGTGTGCGGGTGTGTGTGTGTGCGGATGTGTGTGTGCTGTGGTTATTGTCATGGCGACATTTGGCACAGGCCTGGGGCAAAGCTGTCCTCATGGTGTCCCATGTCCATGGATGCCGTATTCCCCTTGCCATGGGACTCCTGATGGCGGGGGTCCGCTGAAGAGCAGGAAACACACTCTGCAACCTCAGCCGGCGGCCCCCCGACCCTCTCACCTGAGTGAGTGAGTGAGTGAGCGAGCGAGCGTGTGTGTGTTTAAGGAGGGGGGTGGGCGGGGCTTATTGAGGAGGTAAAAATAATAGTTATAATCCGTTTCTTATTGTTTACCTTCCTCAGTTCTTCTGTTTACTGACCCCAGACATGACCGTCTTTACCTGGCTTTCCTGACCTTTTGACCCCAAACACATTTTCCATTCACACCTATGTACCACACAGGTTCTCTCTCTCTCTCTCCCTCCCTCCCTCTCTCCCTCCCTCCCTTTTCCAACACCCGTCTCGCAGTGAGAATGGAGGATTTTCTTTGAGAATGATAAGTCCTGCTCCTCCTGTAGCTCAGCCGTGTGTATGGTGGGTGTGTATGGTGTGTGTGTGCGTGTGTGTATGGTGCGTGTGTATGGCGCGTGTGTGGTGTGTGTATGGTGTGTGTGTGTGGCGTGTGCGTGTGTGTAACAGTGTTTAGACGGATGAATAGTTTTAACTGAATCTGGTTTGAAGCCCCCTGAGAGACCTTCATCATCTGTGGAAAAAAAAAACACACTCTAAACTAATTTTGTAAACTTGTTGTTTTTAAAAAACAAACACACACGGGGGGCTCGTTCTTTTGACTTGTTCTTTTTCCCCTCGCATTATCACCGCTTACCTTAGAGGAGGCGTTCAGGTGAACGACTGTGAGAAAAAAAAACATTGAAATAAAAGTGAGAAGTGATCCGAGTGTGTTCTGAACTGGAACCAAATCAGCTGATGCAGCAGAAACATCTGGAAACAGAACGCAGCCGCAGCTTTATTTAAACGTACTGTGACACTCCACATGTCAATCACACACCCGGCTCCGCCCCCGAATGCTGGCGCTGAGGGTGTGTTCCAGGAACGCGTGTTTCTGTCGGTGCACCGGAAATTTCAAAAACCCAAACAGATCTCCACTGATATACATACACATGTCTGAGTTACTGGAACGCTCCTCATTTTTACCTATGCAGCAAGGCCCCGCCCCTAAGTTACTGCTTTCTCTGCCTGTGGGACAAGCCCCTCCTCTAAATACCTGATTCTTATACCTGTAAAGTAAGCCCCTCCCCAAATACCACAAAATATCTGCCTCCTTTACCTTTGAGAAGCCCCGCCCCTTAAAATATTACAAACTCTATAATCCACACTACTCCCTTCCCTCCCTTTTTTATCCCCACCTTTTCTCCTCCCTCCCCACACCCCCCCCCACCCCATCCTACTC